>OZ024789.1:6196069-6259236 GCA_964017065.1 Haliclona indistincta
TGTGATAGTGTGGGTTATACATTGATCAATGGTTAGACCAAAACAAAACACTATTCTACTGTATACAGTAGAGGACAATAAAATTTTTTTGCTAATTAATATTCATGAGATGCAGTTCGCACGCAGCTCGCCGGCTGGACTCGCAAGCTACCTATCAGGTAGATAAGAGCGTACCACGTAGATACGAGCCATGCTGGTGAATGGAAATTTCGTTTTAAGTGACAGATACAAAATAACAATTGACAATTAGTAAGAAAAAGAACACACAATTAAAAAAGAACACAACACAATTTATAGTAAGAAAAAGAACGTAAGAAAAAAATGATGAAAACCATTGAGTTAATTATAGTGAGTTGCTGTGATTATGACAAAATGATTCTTCGGTCTTCTTTGGAAAAATTAGTGACGACATCATCTAAGCACAGTTTCTTAGATATCTCCCTCTCTACCGAAAGTACTGCCAGGTTTGCCAGTCTGTCTTCACCCATGGTGGAACGCAAGTACGTTTTGATCCTTTTTAATGATGAAAACGATCTTTCGCACTGTGCTGTTGATACAGCAATGGTAAGAGCAATCCGAACCAATTTGGTCAGCTGGGGGAATGCATCTTTCAATGGAAAAAGTGCCAATAGAACTTCACTGGTGTGCTCCAGATTCTTTGGCTGCAAAGTACGCTTTGCTAGTGTAGCTTCCATCTCTAGCACAGCTGTGTCAAACCCATATAACTCGGCAAAAGAAATGAGCATTGGAACTGACAGAAAATCATTAGATGTAGGATTGTATGCTTGAATGCCACACATGATCTCAACATTCTTGCTGTCAAATCGCCTAGAAAGTTCAGCCAGAGTAGCATCTAAAACAGGGAAGTACAGCTCTCTTTTGTACTGTTCACTACTAGACAAAGACTCACGTGCTCCGACAGACTCTAGAATCACCGTTTCTTCGAAACGCTTTGGAGGTCTTCTTCTCCTAGATGTACCACTTGGATACTCTACATCAATATCATGAACTTCAGCTATATGGTTTGCATATCCCCAGATCTTGACCCACATAGCATCACTACGATATTCCTGGAGTGTTTGCTTTGTTGCATTCACCAGATCAATGGCACTAGCTAGGTCGTTCTGAACTGACTGTAGTTGGTCAGATAGACTCTTAGTGCAACACAAAACTCTATCAAAGGTAACGAGATTCTCCAAAAAAGGGAAAGATCTCACCTGAAGCAGAATGCCTCTTGCCTCCACTGCTTTGCCAGCATCAGAACAATTAGAAATTTCTACCAATGTAGACAAAATGCTATCATATGTTTTACATACTGCGTTGACAGCTGCATATCTACATGCCCAACGAGTGTCAGACAAAGCTTGAAGCTGTAATGGCTGTTTATCTGGATGCAATTCCTTTTGCTTTGCCTTAAAGCACACATGACACTTTGTTGTAGATATAAATACATAAAGTTGTTGAAGTAGACAAAAGAACTCTTTGGCAGACCTAACTACCTTTGCACAATCAACTAACACTAGGTTTAGGACATGTGCACAGCAGTGCACATAAATAGCTGTTGGCGCAACCTGTCTAACACGCTGCTGAACCCCTGAGCATCTGCCGCTCATCACAGAGGCTCCATCATATCCTTGTGATACGATGTTTGCTGGGTCAAGCTGATACTCACTAAGAGTATTTAAAAGATATGTTGCCAGACTTTCAGCTGTGAGGTCTGTTGCTAGCTTGTATGTGAGAAACTTTTCATGAATAACAGCTGCATCATCAACATACCTCAACACTATTGCTAACTGCTCTTGTTTACTCACATCTTTCGTTTCATCAGCTAACAGTGAAAAAAAACAGCTTCTCTTACTGCATTGCATGTGTTCTCTCTAACCATTCCTGCCATTATATTTAATAGGGAATTCTGTATGTCTGGAGATGTATAGATTGCATTCCGAGGCCCGGAAACTAATTTGGCTTTGACACTTTCATCATGGCAAGCTACTAAATGCAAAATCTCGAGAAAATTGCCTCTATTCATAGAGGATTGGGACTCGCGATGTCCCCTGAAAGCTATGTCCTGTGTAGCACATAGTAGAACTACTTCAGACACTGTTGTCAAATAGTGCCTATTTCGTTGAATTTGTAGATTCCGTGCAGAATCTAGTCGATTTTCAATGGTCAATCCTCTTTGTGAATTTACCTTGTACTCATTCCATGCTAACATAGCCTGCCTGTGGATGGAAGTGCTATTGTGCTTTTCAAGGTGACCCTTAGGACCAGCGGCATGTTTCCAGTCACAGAAACCAGTTTTTGTAAATGCGTCGCTACTAGTGCCAATGGCAAAAAAGCGGCAAGCATAACAAAATGCAGCATCTTTATTAACTGAATATTCGAGCCATGTGTACTTTTCATACCATGCTCCATTGAAAGACCTACGCTTCGCTCCAAAAAGTGTAGTAGGAAACTTTGCCAGTGGCTGAACAGGTGACTCAAAATTTCCCCGAGCAATATCAGCTGAGGTACTGGTAATAGTACCACTTGACTGATCAGACGTGCGAGACTGTTGTTGATCATCGTTTTCTTGTTGCTGAGGCAACTCACCACTGTCAACTACTTCTGAGTCAGAGTCTTGGAGATCAGCTGACTGTATATTACTGTCAACTTCGAATTCTGAATCAGAGCTAGAATCCACAAGTGGTTCATGATCAGATATTCTTTTACGTTTGTCTGTGCTGTAGTATTAGTAATAGATTAACTGTATGCATGTATGGGCACTTGTATAAACTGTTGTCTTACCAGTGTGACAGATAGGAAAACAAGGTAGCTTGTCGTTTAGCCATATTGCAGTAGCCACACCACTAGTAGCTATAGAGCATTACATTTTGTTAACCAGCCACACGTGTAAACAAGCCACGCCTCGCATTGGCCACGCCTAAAACGGCTGCAGCAAGTCAGGAGACCTACAGAGCGACCGTCAGTCAGACAGATCAGCCCAGTATTGCTTATAAGTCAGCTAAGTGCGTTCAGCTAGACTAACTGATCATGGAAGACAAGTATGTGCTATAATTAACTTTTAATTAGGAGACTTGATTTTGGAGTGGGGCACTAGTGAAACTTGGTAGGGCACAGGCCCCACTAGGCCCCACTCTGGCTACGCCACTGCTGGAGTATACTTTTGGAATAATTATTCCAATCAATGCATTCTGTAATTCAGACTGTCCACCTCACGATCGGTCAGGATTTGCTGCCATAATGCACTTTGGTGTGTACTATATAGAACTAAAGGCATGGTCCGACAAGCCCAGTCTTGTCTTTGACACCCAACTGCCTAATAGACCTCAATTAGAATGCACGATCGACCTCGTGTAGTATGATCGATATCTCATTTTGGTTTGTAAACAGTCTTGGTCGTTCTGTTACCGGCCTATAGCTCATTTGATTTGCAACCGACCTCATAAATTATTTATGCAGTCTCATAAGAGCAACCGAATTTTGACACTAACAACACGCCATGGTATGAAAACTGTAAATATGCAATCGATTTGCAATCGTAGAAACGACAATGAACATTTAGTTTTATTGTCCTCTACTGTACATACAAATAGCTGCATATTGTGTACAGTGTAATCACATACACTATTGCTAACACATCATGTTATGTGCTGTGAGCATGTCTGTTATGAAGTGATAGCCCAGGATGAGTCTGCTCTTCCTCTTACCAGCACTGGACCAGGATCAACAAACCTATCAACCGATCAGTGGAATGGCCTGAGGGGAGAGATAGTCATGCTACCACATGTGTGAGTGGTCCACTACTAGTGATAGTGGGAGGGCTCACTAGTGTGGAGAGTAGTATCAGTGACTGTTGGATTGGTGACCTCACTACAAACCAGTGGAAGAAGGTATAGTGTTTGTATCTTAGACACTTTCAAGATTGGTTTGATATTGTATACATTCTTCAGCTATCCCTCCCTGACTCTGTGACTAAACGATACTGTCACTCACTTTCTGCTCTACAACTATCACCACACAGTGTGTTACTGGTAATATTTGGTGGACGGAGATCAATTGGTTCTGATAATCTATCCCACACTGACCTCATTGAATTGAGTGAGTACTATCAATGTATTGTCCATGCAGTACAGCAGCTATAGTGAGAGACACTGGGCAGTGGTACAGGTGTACTGTTGACATAACAGCTCCTTTCTCCCATGCAGTCCTGCAGGAAGATGGCGGGCAGTGGGTGGTGGGTAGGATATTAGAGGGAGCAGCCTTGGAAGACAAGAGAGTGTACCAGCAGATGTACCGGGAGATGATACAATACAATGGTCAGTTCAAATTATTTATTTACATGTGTTATGTAAAGCAATTTTTATACTTTTTCAGATGCCAAGGCGTCACTTGGAGTAACAGTCATCATGAATATCACCAACATTGGTACCCAGGGCTATCCCGGCACAGGAAAAACATCGATTCTCGACCTCGCCATGGGCAAAGAGCCAGCCCCTCAAAGGAACAGTACCGGCTGTATTGATCCACCCTCTCGCTACATGCTGATCAATAGTGAAGCTAATTCCAGTGCAGCACAAGTGGAGTGGGAGAACGTCACTACAGACAAGATGTTTGAAATGGTTTGTGGAGCAGTGAAGAAGACCATTGAGGAAAGCCCATTGGATAAGGCTCTGCTCCATTCAGACAAGCCTGCAGTAGCAGCACTACCAGTAGCAATAGACACTAGCTCACTTGCTGCAAACGACACTGCTGCAGAGTATGACCCAACTCCTGTTGGCAATGAACTGGTCCCTCCTACACCACCAGCAGCAGCAGTAGCAGGCAGTGCTAATCAGATACCAGCACCAGCTGAGCCTTCTATTGCTCCTTATTCTCCAGTGGCTAACGTTGGCTTTACATGGTTTCCTGATCTGCTCAAAGAACTGTACAGCAGCAGAAGTTCTGGTGTAATCTTCAACTCCCACTGGATGATGGTGACTGATTGTGGTGGCCAACCACCATTTCTGGATGCAGCCGCTCTTTTCCTTCGAAACAGCTGTCTTCAAATCTTTCCTCTCAAACTCAACGAGCCCCTGAGCAAAATAGCAGAGTTTTCTTATTTCTTTAGTGGCAAGTCTGCCAACTGTGAGCAATTTGATGTAGTGTTGAGCAATCAACAGATAATGGAGACTCTAGCCAAGTCTACTGCTTCTATTCAACCGCCGTACACACCGTCAGCAACTGAGTGTCCAAAGGGAGCTAAATTTACAATCGTGGGCACATTTGAAGACGAGGCACACCATTGCAGTGAAACAGAAGCAGAGAAGGAGACGATTCTCAAACAAGTCCTCGAACCGTACAAAGCATTCCGAGTGCAGCTGGGTAGCAAGGTGATCCTGCCTATCAATGCTGTCGCCATGGACACCGAGACCGAGAAGGAGCGGACAGAGTCAGCAAAGAAAATTCGACGACTATTGAAAAAGGCAAATGTGACAATGAAAGTAGAGGTAAAGCTGCGCTGGTTTGGGTTTCTCCTGAGCATGCTGACTATAGCTGAGAAGGGTGGTAAAGCCATACTCACACTTAGTGAGTGCTATAGACTCGGAGACTCTCTTGAGATGGACAAATCAGAGACCATGAAAGCAATCCAGTTTTTCCACGATATCAGCCTCATCATGCATTTTGATACTCCGAAGCTCAGAGACTCTGTCATCATCGACACCAAACCAGTGCTCAACAAGTTTTCTCGACTAATCACTCTCTCGTTTCTGGATGAAGATTTCCTTGCCGAGCACTACGAGGACATTGTCCTTCCTGATGGAGCCAAGGAACTACTCCAGCACCACGGGCGCTTCACCCGGTCCACACTAGAGTCATGTGTTGAGTTCTCTGAGTCCATTCCATCGCAATTCTTTGTGGACATTTTAGAGCACGTAAAGATAGTGGCTGCGATTGACCAAACATCAGAGTATTTTATGCCTTGCGCTCTACCCTATGCTACTGAAATGCCTCACTCCTCCCACCCATGGGTGATTAGACTTAGAGTAAAACGAGAAGTTAAAGAAGAGTGTGTTCCTATCCCAGTGGGTTATCTACCAGCCATTCTAGTCTTCCTTCTCACTAGGTTCTCTGGTCGCTTCTTCTTATTTGAAAGCCAACGACAATATCGAAATGTGATCAAGTTGTGTTACAAGCCTGGAGGAGTGGTCTGTTTAGTGGAGTGCCATCTTCAACTGGAGGTACACTATTCTTGCTTTGACCGACTTCAGCAAGAGTGCATGAATATTCGAAATCACGTTTTGGAATCGATTCGTATGACAGAAGGAAAGCTCCACATCAGAGAAGGTGCCATCACCAAGGTGGACTCTTTCCTATGCTCCTGTGGTGAGGGCAGCAGGGCCCAGCACATCTGTGCCTACAACCCTGAGACACAGATTGTGGAATGTGAGGAGACAAGAGAAGTGTTTGTATTGGAAGCGCATCATCAGCTGTGGCTAGGTGTGTTGTGATGTAGTCTCTGATGATACATGTGATAATTGCATTGATGTAGGAGCAGCAATGGAGAGCACTGCACACTCTATTCACTGCAGTGACGACACCAGTGACAGTCATGAGCTACCACCACTAGCAGCAGCAGAAGGTGAGCACTGTATACTGGTGTGGCTAGGTCAACCTCAGCTGGTATTATGTGGTATCATGATAATACAGAGAGTGTGTGATCATGATCAGCTTGTGATGATGGATAGTGACTAGTAAACAGTGTTTACACTAGTAGTCATGTATTATTAGATACTGTATTACCATATATGGTTGGTAAACATGTAATGTGTTTGTATGTACTACCACTATCTCTTACTATACTAACAGTGGTTTATCACAACAGCTCTCTCATGTCATAGTTTGTATTCTAGTGTTGCTCCATTATTGCTGGTCATGTGAGTCATATCTTTAGTGTTCTATCAGCTAGTCATGAGATGTGTTGAATCAGTTGTGTTAGTGACTGTGTTGTTACTGTCAGTACTGATGGTATTATACCAGTAGCTACTACAGTATCTGATGGACACACACCATCTCATGATCATGGTAACACTATACCTGCTACTGCTGTCAATATGGCTCATGGTGTCTCATGTGTGTAGGTAGTGACACTCCCACTCTACTCAAGCTGAAGACAATGAAAGGAGCTGATGGTAAACCACTGAAGATAGTTCAAAAGATTGCTGCTCATGACTACACAACATTCGGTATGTGTCTCCTACAAGATGAGAATGGAGAAGAGGTTGTTCTACTCAAGAAAAACAACATCCACGATGGAGCTGAGAGTGTTACAGAAGCTATCATCAGGAAATGGCTGACAAGTGATGCACCTACTCGTACATATCAACACTTGATAGAGTGTCTCAAAGATGCTGATCTGGGTGCACTTGCTGAGCTCATTGCACAAAGGTAAGCTTCCAACAAGCAGAGTTCACTCCCTTACTCGCTCACTCACTCACTCACTCTCTCACTCACTCTCTCTCACTCACTCTCATTGTTTCATCTCTTTCTCAGATAAAGCTGTTCAGTGTCAGATCACTTCATTGTATACCAGCGGGACTGTTAGCAGTACTGATGTGTGAATCAAGACACATGTAAAATAATATAACTGTTGTCCATGCAACTATGGCAGTCACCACTTTTTATTGTATTATTCAAATTCATCAATTTGATTATTATTGTGTAGTTAGTTGGTGTAACTTCTTACTCCTCACAGCAATCTAGTTCAACAACAATTCCCACGCATTTTTCATAATGTCAATGTATTCCAATTAGTTCTCACCTGGACACGCCTATCCAGCATGGTAACACACTAGTCTCGTCCCCAGACCACACCCTCGCCTATCGCGAGAGAGGGTCTGGTGGCTTTAGTCGATTTTCTTGGGCCAGGAAGTAATATCTTCCCCGGAATGTGTGGGGTAGAATCTGATTGGTCAGAACGCTAACTCTTACGTAATACAAACCACATCGATAGAATGATGGCGGTCAACTGACATGTCAGTTGCTGTAATTCCAGCAGATGATCTGAGCCGCGTGCTTATAGATCGCAGTGCAACTGCAGTCTTAGCTCCTTTTTCGATGTCAGAGAAGCACATTCGACAAGCGTACGTAGGATCGTCGTACGAGTAGTGTTGAAGCTCAATCATCTCTATGTAGTTCTTCAAGTCTTGAGAACATTTGTCTAGACGTCTTCGCAGATTGTCTCCCTCGTCTAACGCGCAACTACATACGAGACACTTGTGTATAGCAGCCATTTTTCTTTTGCAGGTGCAAATTCTAACATTTATACATATTCATTAGTGTTACGTAACTCTCGTACACGAAAAGCCCAAGAAAGTGCAACTAAAGCCACCAGACCCTCTCTCGCGATAGGCGAGGGTGTGGTCTGGGGACGAGACTAGTAACACACTAGCTAGCTAACTACCTCACTACTACTGTACTCTACCAAGGGCCACAAGGACAGACATATATATATCCTTCTTCACTAGCTATATGATATCTCAAGGCGGGTTTAGCGGCACAGCAGCAGCCTCACGGGAACTCTAAGTCTTGGTGGCAGGAGGCCGGGATCACTCTGCTGAAGCCAGCTCCACATTCGCCCAGCCCGTACATTCACTAGAAACCACAGGAATTTACATCGAGTTGTACACGAGTAGTGCGCATCTGTAGCTATACAATACGCAATGAAACACGAAGTGGTCTAGAAACAGAAGCTAAAGTTACAAAGGAAGCCTTTACAGTACGGGAGATAGAGAACGATTAGCTAGTGCTACCATGCTGGATGGGCGTGTCCGGGTGAGACTTGGCTAATTGACGCCTTGTCCGGATTGTACCCACTTTATTATTGTGATTTTGACCATTAATAATAATTTTTACTGAAAAAAAGAAAAACATTCACTCGTCTAATCTACAATGTAAGCAGTGCAACGATCAATTTTAGTCAAGTATAACACAGTTGACTGTAACCCTAGTAACTAAAATGTAACACGACTACGTACAAAGCACAATAGACCAAAACAGCAAATCATGTCTATTGTGCTCCTTTCAATTCACTGCCGATCTTGTAAGCAGCTGCTTTGTTCCAGTCAAACTTTGTACGAGTGATGGGCAACTGGCGACGAAGTGCCTTGAATGTGGTCTGGCTCATTGTCTTGTAGTTCTCACCAAGAGCACTCTGCAAACAAAACAAGAGAATTGTCATACAAGCACTCTCTTTACAAATACTATTTCACTAATACATACTTGTTTGCTCGGGCATAATATAATCACATCATAAGCACACACTCACTGTCATATGCTCAGATTGACTCACGTCTCTGTCATGTGCTAACTCACAAATACACACACTGTATATGTACTTGATTATCATAAACTTTTGTAAAACTGTCCCATTAGGATCACTAGTTATGCTATTCAATCTCACTAACCAAATAATCTTTTTAATTTTTTCCTGACTTATTATTTTAGGCACAGCCTCCATTCGAGTAAATACAGCAAAGTACCATTTTTCTTAGTGTTTTTCTGTCTCCCTTTATTCTAGCTCAATCTCCAAATAAAAGCCCGGGCTTCTATTTCTTATCTAGGCCTTTTGGGGTTAAAAAGTTTAGAGAAAAAAACTTTCTACAGTGGCGTAGGAAGATATTTTCGAAAGTGATGCACTAGAGAACAGAAGTGGGCGAGCGAAGCGAGCCCGATAAATTTTGCTAATTAATTATTCATGATTATGCAATTTACAGTACGTTGTGCCGCGAATTTGCAGTCTTGATTTTGGTTGGTCTTGCTGAGGCGGCTGCGTGGACGATCGCCTTGAAATATGCAATAATTATTGCTGTGCGTCATGGGCCTGCAATAACAAGCTTGTTTAATAATGATATTCACGAAGACTGGGCGTGTTACTTAGTAGTGAATATTATTAAATGGGTAAATTCAAGGTGATGCTCCAGCACCGGTGCACCATTTATTCCTACGCCACTGTTCTACTTAACTGGGATTCGAACTCAGACTCTTTAAGAAGTCTACGATGTTAGACCATCACACGCCTTATCACACACCCACATGTAAGACCATCACACGCCTTATCACGCGCCCACCATGTTTTACCTTAAGGGTGCACGCAACTAATTAATATTCACGGCGCTGCGCGTTGCTATGGTCAGTGTTTCTGGAAAACTAAAGCAGCAGACAGAGCGATATTAGCAGTATAGCAAGTGCGTCTGGATAGCTACTCGTATCACGAAATTTAACGGGCTAGCTTGCTCGCAAGGAAACGGAGAGACACGGTCCATGATCGACGTGTTTATGCATAAAACTCGGCAACCAAGACTTCTGTGAGCTCAAGATTCCAGAAATGCAAGTTTCAGCAAGGCTACAATCTAGTAACAGAACGATTTTTGTAAATAAATTCCACACTGCTGAGAAAAACGGGAAATTCCATTCTGATCAACCGACAACGGTGCTTTATAGGCGCGCTAGCGAAAAAATCGTTCTGTTACTAGATTTTAGCCATGCTGAAACTTGCATTTCTGGAATCTTGAGCTCACACAAGTCTTGGTCGCCGAGTTTTATGTATAAACACGACCGCGTCTCTCCGTTTTCTTACGAGCAAGCTAGCCGATTAAGTTTCATTATACGAGTAGCTATCCAGACGCACTTGCTATACTGCTAATATCGCTCTGTCTGCTGCTTTAGTTTTCCAGAAACACTGACCAAAGCAACGCGCAGCGCCGTGAATATTAATTAGTTGCGTGCACCCTTAAAACCAGTATTACTAGCGACCACTTAATTTAGCGTTTTGCGATTAAACACATTTAGTGTTTACTTTTAGTTTTAGCTGTTATTTAATGAGATTCATGCTCATTAACAGTCATTATTACTGCGAAACCACAGCTATGTAGAATGAATCTCATTAAACGAAAAGCGGGCGTATAAAAGGGGAGGAGCCAGTCCACAATTTGCAAATGGCGGCCACACAAAAATGACACGAGTGCCTGCTTGTACCCATGTACTGTCTCTGTATTGTCCTGTACACATTGTACATACAAGTATGTATGTTATCAGCACATTAGTGTGAACACAGAACACGTGCATGTTGTAAATAACGAGCACCATGGCGATCTTATATCGAGAAAGCACGTAGCGTCTTCGATATCCATTTCAGAAGAAAGAGAGGTCTTTCAGCATAGACTGAAGAATGTCCGTCAGCTGCTAACACCGCCTGATAGTCGATCTCTCGACAACTAATCGCTTTTCAAAGACACTGTGTGATATTGCTGAAGAATCAAAACTGTTGTTAGCCATACAGCACAAGTAACAACGCCTGCACGCTTGTTTCGTTCTTCCGCGTTACTACAGCCTAATGTATACCAAGTTAGCATTGTTTTACGCATGTGCGTAGTATTAGTGGATGGCGGTGGCGCCAAAGCGGTTCAAAAGTTTGTAAGTTTGAAAATCGCCGCCATTTCTGTATTAGCGGTCATTTTACATCCGGCCTGGCCCTGCCCTTTTTATACGCCTGCTGAGCTCGCGGAACGTCCGCGTCGATTCCGTAATTCCCATGTTTTTATCCGCCCGCTGTTCGTTTAAGGTGACGGGGTACACTTACACCCCCGCACTTATGAATATAATTAGCATGTAATACCAGCAATGTAAAATGGCTGCGATCGATGAGCTCCATTTTTGGCGTCAAAATTTGCGAAGAGTGCTTACTTGCTGACCGTATACCTCGGCTGTTCCATTTGTGCAGACCTTTGGGCAGGGCCTGAGAGTAAAAACTTCGCCTGGATGTCAAAAATGCTTGAGTTACGATGCGCTTTGGCGCTAGTTTTTGCCAAGCGAACGGCGCTGTCGAGCACTCATCGGCGTTTCACTCTGAAATCGCTTACCGGAATACCAAACAAACATACTCAGGCCCTATAACGACTACAGAAGTGTTGGTTAGTAGTAAACTTCGCTGTTATTCTGTCACAGTTGCTGTAAAATTTGACGCCGAAAATCTAAATTCCTACGTCTTAAGGTTTTGCCTCCTGCCGTCCGACTACAGTTCTGGAGTTTCACAGCTCTCACGCTCCTCAAAAGAACAGTCTTTGGTGTGTCTATGGATCGCCTTCATGGCGTTCTCGCACTTTTTATTTTGACACAGTGTTAATATTTATTTTATGAATAATTAATTAGTCAAACAGTACCCCGTCACCTTAAAGTTTAATTTAATTTGGTGGACCTAAATTTAGCGTTTATGACCTCACTCGCTAAAAATGCTAAAATTAGTGGTCGCTAATAATACTGGTTTTAAGGTTCCTAATTTATTTTAGACCAGGCCTTTAATCGAGACTGGGTTCTATTCAAAGAGGTACCTGATATTCATTCTCTCCCTTTTCAATTGCTTTCACGATTGCCTTAGCAGTGCCGTCTTCATCCTGCAAAGGAACAGAGCAATAAACATCGAACACGAACCAAACCAGTACTAACCGATGACTTGAATGAGTCAGTGATATCCTTGTGTGAAGACAGTTGAACATTACCATCTTCATAGTAGTGTACCTGCACAGTAGCAAAAGGAACGATAATATAGACCACACAATAACTTGAGAATAATAACTAGTTTGTATAGGCATGGTAAAGTTAAAAAACTTAAAACATTTGTAATCGTATTTCAAGTCACAAATTGAGGTAGTAGTAAAACTTTTTTTGCGGAACAAAATTATAGTCAATAAACTGATAGTAGCACTAAGGTGTAGGGGAAGGGAAAAACAAATAAAACCAAAAATAAGATAAGAGCAATACACAAGAAAAACAACAACGAAAACAAACGAAAAAAACACAAAAACCAACTATCTAGCTAACATAAGATGAGGAGCAGAGTCAAAGACATGGAACAAAAAATTATTAAATTTTGTGGAATAAAATTGCATACAACACAAACACGAATTGTTACTACAGTAGCTAGTGTCTGGTCACCTGAGCATTGACGACTGCCTTTAGCTCTCCAGAGCCTCTAGGTGAGAACACTGCCTCCCATTGTGACCGCCAGCGACCATTCCTACACAACACACACAGAGAAAGTGACACACCCACACAACACAGAAAGTGACACACCCACACAACACAGAATAACATAGCAACACACACTATTACACTATCTACAAATACAATGTCATGTGACTCACCAGAAATTTCTGGGGTTATATTTGTGGTCTTCTATACACACTACCAACTTGATCTTGCTTCCCTCAGTACTACCATACACCTGTATCATGATGACACAGCTCATAAGAACAGTTCAGGTCACTCAAATACAAGTACAAATGCATAGGTACCGTATAGCGAAAAATTTCTCGGTAGAAAATTATAGCAAATTTCGCGAATTACAGACTATTCGCGAAAATTTTATCCGCGAATGTCTTGTTTTAGTTGACAAAGATAGGGCAATATTGCTAGCCTGATTCGCAAAAATAATATTTGTAAAATGCTCTATCACGCGCATTCGCGAAAATTTCCCGCTATACGGTATATTTTAGACATGTATCTTGACTAAGAATGAGAAAAATAAATTTAAGGATTTAATGGACAAAATTTAATACATGCAGACGTGTGAAACTCCTCTAATCAGGAGCCTTGGGAGTCGGGATAGTGTCCTACAGTAATTGAGCTGATTAGAAAGGTGATGTGGGTTGCTTAACAAAGAATTCGGGATCACATGTAGTGTACACATTAACCCTTTAAGCCCTAATGACGCAATTATGCGTCATACATACTTCAGACAGCATAACTTTATGAAAAAGTGCTAAAATATCCCAAAATTAAGCCAAATTGAAGAATACAAATAACCACAAAAAATTGACCGGTTTTCGGCGCGCCCCCTGCGCTAAACGTATTGGCTTCGGCATTTCTATGGCTTCAGTGCAAATTTCACAACATTTTAGGAAAAACAAAATGGCTGCCAAGAAAATTTGGACATTTTATGGCTTCGGGTGCTCGGAAAACACATTTTGGCGCATTCTCTACGATCAGGGCTACATTTTACATTGACCAAAACCACTGCTATTTACATGTACTTTTCAGTAGCCAGCCCCAAAGCACTAACTTTGAGCAAATTTGACGAGGTCGCTGCACTTTATTGGCTTCACTTTCGAAGTGGGAGGGGCATATCGACCGACTTGAGTATGGGCAATTGCGGCTACTCACTGGCGTAAAAGGACGCAAATTTGAGACCAGTAGCACAAAAGACACACGAGATATTCACGATAGAAGAGGTCAGCATTTACGAGGTTAAAATTTCAGCAAGATAATTTAGTAGTTAAAGGGTTAACTCTTTAGTAGGGCTGAAACGAATAACACATTTTCATGTTCGAATAGTCACTAGCTAAAACGAACGAATAGTCGAATACTCTATTATCAGAATAAAACTAGCTCTAGCAACCAGTGCGCAAGAACAAAATATGTTTGAAAGTTGTATATCAACATAAAGTCAGGGCTCAGGCTTTTTTTATAACAATTTAGCAAGTTGCATGGACTGGTTACAAATAGCCCAAGTTTCCAAACTGCTAAAAGACTTCAAACGAATATTCGAATAGCTGCAATAGCATTCGAATACTGTCAAAACGATCGAATAGTCGAATAGTACAAGTATTCGTTTCAGCCCTACTCTTTAGGGACTGAATTATTTTGACGAAAATTCGACTTGCTCTAAACTGACAGTTTGTCTTGCATTTTCTACAACATGCAGTACGTTAGCTGTTCCAAACTAGCACTGTTGTTTCCTGGTATGTCAAAGTTAACAACCATGTACTAAACTCTGAGTTGGCCACTCCCACTTCGGAACTGAAGCCGCTTAAGTGCTACGACCTCGTCATTTTCCAGCCAATTTTGGTCTTCGTTTAGCCCTTGTGACTGATACAAAAACCTGGTGGTGTCCAGGTGAGCAAACAGCATAGTTTAGACCATATTCCATGCCCAAGTATGCATTTCCGGGCATCCTGAAGCCTTAAAAATGCCAAAAGTGGCGAGGGGCTCCGCCCCTTCGAACCCCGGGTTAACAGGGGGAGACCCCCCTTTAAAATTCCCCCCCGTGCTGTACGTTTTAGTGGGGAGGGCGCGCCGAAAAACAGGTGGTTTTTTCAGGTAAAGTCATCTTATGCAAATCAACTTGATTTGACTTTTCTAGAGCACTTTTTGCACTTTTATGACGTCTAGAGTAGGTGGAGTCAATTATGGCGGCTAAAGCCGCTATAGGCCTTAAAGGGTTAAAGTGGGTGTCCTCATTTTAGGATGTTGGGATTCCACTGCAGTAATTCTTGCCCTATGGACTACGATATCACAGACAAAGCTCCAAATCTTCAAGAACAGTAGGTTGACAAATTACCGTAAAGCGGGAAATTTTCGTGAATGCGTGAGATAGAGAATTTCGCGAATAATATTTTCGCGAATCAGCGCTATTGCCCTAGGCTAACTTTGTCAACAAAAAAACAAGACATTCGCGGATAATACATCTGCGAATAGCCTTACGTTTAATAATTTGCAAAAATTTTCTCCCGCTAAATTCCCGTTATACGGTACTTTACATGTAAAATAGACAAGTAGCATGTAACAGGTGTGTTCTAACTCACAGTAGCAATACCAGCAGGGTAATGACCCTTGATGTAGCCTGCTACTGCCTTATCCAATGCAGCACGATATGGCTCAGCTTTGCTGTCTGTGTGAGCTGGCTCTACATCACCCGCTTCCTACAGACAAGACAAGACAAGACAGATCGAGAAATGTGAAATGACACAACTAACATACACTCGTTATGTGAGGAAAAATAAACGTTTTTACTCCAACAGAGTAAAAACATTGTAAGTAAAGGAAAAGAATGACCCCAACCAGGCGACACCCAACTTTGGAGTTGGAAATTTAAGTAAAAACTATGAATGTGTGAATGAATTGTCATCTGAGTCATAATTATTTCAATCTAGTTGTACATGTCAAATTTGATGGTTCAGATGTAAGGTAACAAAAACGCGTGGGCAACGACGACACAATTCACAAGTTAGGATGACACAACTCGTGAGTCTGACACAAGCAAGTGTTGCCCTACGTCTGAGCTGTACAGTATGATTGTATATTGTGTCCAGTATTCCTCACCTTCCTCAGGTGATCGTATTTGAATTGTTGTTTCCCTCTGGGGTCTAGGTACTTTGAACCATCCAGTTTGCCGTGCCGTGTGATGAGAACCTGCACATGAAAATAAACACAGCATAAAACCCTCATATCACACACATGACTACTATTGAGATTAGCATTAGTATTGAGATTAGCATGACTACTACTACTGAGATTAGCACCATAGCTCTAGTCTTGCAACAGTACTAACTAACAAGAAGAGGCATAATATAAAATTTGTCAGTTTAACGTACAATTTCTCTACTACAGTGGAACCCCTCTTAGCGGACAATACTCCTCTCCAGAGGACACCCTCTCTATAATGGACACATACTGAATCCCAAATATAACCCACATAATGTATAATAAACCCCTTACCAGAGGACACCCTGGACAATTTTGTTGGTCCCAATGGCGCCTTAGAGAGGTTCCACTGTAAAGTCTGAATGCCAAGTGGTTAATGTCAGGAAATTTACTCTCAGAATTTAAGAAATTCCATGACCAGTACTAGAACCCAGACTAACCTCTCAGCAAGGTACATGTACAACATTTTTACCACTTCCCATTGCACACTGCGTTGCTCACTTACATTGTATTGCATTTCATACCTGGCATTTATTAGAATCGATGCATAAAAGAGGAAATACAGTATTACTATAATTATTATTAGCCAATCTGATAATTTCTCAAATTTACCAGAGTGCATGGGTCCAGAAAGCAAAAAGGAAGTGACAAATTCAATAATACCAATATCCTGGCACAATTATCTATTTAGTTGTACGGTAATGAAAAATAGCAATGAGAGTGTTTACTCAATGACCACAGTGTAGTCAATATCCTAAAATGGTTACACAGTGTGTTTACCTGGTCTCGATCCACCTTTGCTGGAGTGAACTGGTCCATGTTGTACTCACTAAATGCACTACAGACAAGAATAAAACAAACGTTTATAGAGAGAGAGAGAATACCAACACACATTAATACCATAATCTAGCAATCTGAGGGGCAGTGGAGAATATACACAATGAACCACATTGTAAACTTTGCTAAAGCATAAAAACAACACCGTTTCGTGAATCAAAATGGACCAAAATGCACATTTCATAACACACACACACACACAAAAGCAAAAAAGCAAAGCCTCTCGCTGCCTATTACAGGTCAAGCGTTCCCAAGGAACTCGCAGGTGGTACCAACCATACCTCCCACTGCCGGTGTGGGCACCCTGTAGTCCCACAACTACCACTAGTGGTACAATGAGACACAGTCGGTGTGCTTTGCTCTCCCAGTACAAGACTAGGTACCCGTTTTACAGATGGGTGGGCTGGTGGGCTGGAGTACTTGAATTGTGATGTTTTTGTTGTTCTTTTTTTCCTTCTGCCCTGGGATTCGAACCAGTGTCCTCTGGGTCATAAACCCAGGACTCTACCAGTTGAACCACCAGGGCACCCACACACACACACACACACACACACACACACACACACACACACACACACGCACACACGCACACACGCACACTTATCCCATTAGTACTACAGATGTTTACAATGACTACATTTAAAATACCCGAGTTACAACACTGTGTACAAAGTTACGTCACACACATGTGCACGGACACACACACACACGTGCATAGTTTCACACACATGTACACATAATACACACACATTAATTCTGCGAGAAAAGCTTGTATACTAGAATCTTCATGGTGTTTTCTTGAGGGTATTGTCACATTACTATGCAGGTATGCAAAGTTATAATAAGCTCCTAATCTCTACACATGCCACAAGAATGAGGTTTGATAATTGATACTGTATTAGAATGTGGTACTGTGTGTGGTTGCTGATGGTAACAAACAGACTACTGTATGGCTCCGCCCATCGAGGGTAACTATAAAAACGTACCTTGATGCTCCCTCCTTTAACAGCCGGTCATTGCCCAGTAATACACGAACATCTGAGAAGAAATTTTTAAAGAAAATTATCACAAATTACATAAACAATAGATAGTCAGTAGACAGTATGTTTAGCTAATGCTGGAATGCTAAGCAGTGAAACTGTGGATGTATTAAATAATACTCTTTTTATTACTAGGCCAAAGTGTAACAAGCTGGAAGTTGGGTAGTTAGAGGAGGCATGTCCCTACTCCTCCTTCAGAGGTTGTTTATCACACCACATGACACCACACAACATGACACCACACTTGTCAAACACACGTGTGTTCTTACCGTTAAAAACTTCATTAAACTCCCCGGGAGGAGCATTCTTGATGAAACCTGAAACAATTCTTATCTGTAGACAAAGATAGATAAATTTTTTTTTTTTTTTTTTTTTTTTTTTTTTTTTTTTTTATAGAAATAACACACATTTAGCAAATCGTGCTAGTAGTGGTAGGTATAATTAATTAAGTTAACTAAATAAAGGTAAAATAAGTTTTTTAAATAACTTAAGGTCAGTACACAGTTTAGCTTCTGTAGGTAGGTTATTCCATAATTTAATAGAACGAAACATGAAAGAGTTGGCAGACTGATAAGTACGAGAGAAAGGAATAAAGAAATTATGAGGATTAGAAGAACGGAGAGCACGAGAGAAAGAAAAATGACAAACAAGCTTAGTGCTGTAAAAGAGTTCTCTAGAGATCACATAACACAAGTACACTAAATCTGGAGACCAGTGAAGCAGTAAATTTGTCCAGATTAATGAGGTGACTCATTTCATTCAAATGCCTGCATCAAAGCATGTCCAGTTTGAGCCAAGGTTCAAATTACTGAACATTACTTTATGTGTAGTAATGGTTTGGGTTACTAATACTAAAACACTTTAGTTTGAAGAAACTTGTTTTGGTATACTAAACTAATCAAAGCTTTCAAACTTAACTCTTTAGTGACCGACTTATTTTGACGAAAACTTGACTTGCTCTTAACTGACAGTTTGTCTTGCAATTTTCTACAACATGCAGTACACTAGCTGTTCCAAACTAGCACTGTTTTTTCCTGGCATATCAAAGTTTACGACCATGTACTAAACTCCAAGCTGGCCACTCCCACTTCGGAACTGAAGCCACTTAAGTGCCACGACTTCGTCATTTTTTGCCTAATTTTGGTCTTCGTTTAGCCCTGGTGGTGTCCATGTGAGCAAACAGCATAGTTTAGACCATATTCTATGCCAAAGTATGCATTTCCAGGCATCCTGAAGCCCTAAAATGCCAAAAGCGGTGAGGGGCTCCGCCCCTTCGAACCCCGGGTTAAAGGGGGACACCCCCCTTTAAAAATCCCCCGTTCTATATATTTTAGTGGGGAGGGTGCGGCGAAAAACAGTGGGTTTTTTCAGGTAAAGTTATCTTGTGCAATTAAACTTGATTTGACCTTTCTAGAGCACTTTTCACACTATTTATGACGTCTACAGTAGGTGGAGTCAATTATGACGGATAAACCCGCTATAGGCCCTAAAGGGTTAACTAAAACTACAGTGGAGCCCCTCTAAGGCGGACACCATCGGGATCAACAAAAATTGTCCATTACAGAGAGGGTGTCCTCTGGTCAGGAGTTTATTATACATTATGTGGGTTATATTTGGGATTCAGTAAGTGTCCATTATAGAGGGATGAGGGGTGTCCTCTAAGAGGGGTTTCACTGTACTACTAAACAAAAACAAAATCTCCATACTAAGGCAGCAAGCTCTCCTTTCTATTGTATTAAGCTCAACTGGCGCCATAAAAATGATTCATTACGAGTCATTATTTGTTTCAATAACTTGTGGCTGCATGTTTCTAAGCCATTGCTAGCAAAATCAATTGATTGACATAGTATGAGCAGGTATTTCACTAAAGATGGTATGAGCAGGTACCATCTTTTACTAAAACTAGTACATTCATGGAATGGCAGGGGCGAGCCTGAGCATTGATATAATTTAGCCTTGTTAGTGTATAACCTATAATTGTTGTTTGCACCAGGTTATGTGGTGAGTCCAGATTATTTTTAGTAGATAAGTCTGTATTATGTGAACACCAGTTTCACCACAGATTTCTGTACTATAATGTTAATATTATTTTAACAGCGCTAATGTGTTTGCTGATGTTGAATAGAATCAGTGCAGATTCTCCAATTATCTCTTGCTGAGTGTATTCCTTGCCTAGGCGTCATGGGAACAATTTTGTCAGATGAGTGACTTCCTCGGTCTCCTCACTCACTGCAGGCTGTACTGCTATCACACACGAGCTCATTAGACGTACCTAAGTTACTGTTTGCTCTGTTGCAGCTACTGCTTTCCGCCGGCGCCTCAGGTAGGCCCTTTGATATTCTTTTTGTCGCTTCACGTCCGCTTTCACGTTCATCGGGTGACTTTCTGGTAGCGGCCTTGTCGTGTAAAGTTGTTGCTTTTCAGGTGTCTCTGATCTCTGTTGCTGTCGTCCCTGAGCCATCTGCGTCATTGCCAGAATGCCAGGTAATATCCAGAGGAGGTCGGACGCAATTAACCTTTACCTAATAATTGCGAACTTTTAATGAAATTCTTCTACACTTACGTGATTGAAAAGTAATCTTAATTTTTAATTGACGGGACTTCCTCTCTGCTGATGAGTAGTGGACGAAAGCGCGAGAGGGGGCTGCCTACTGGTTCTACCCCTCACCTGCCATTCAAATCTAGGAGCAAGCCAGACCAGGTAGACGCAAGCCAGATCTCTCCCGCGGCGTAGCGAATGACAACTGAAAGCGCGGAACTTCGACAGTCTTACCAGCTGTTCGCGACAAGCTCCTAGATTTGAATGGCAGGTGAGGGGTAGAACCAGTAGGCAGCCCCCTCTCGCGCTTTCGTCCACTACTCATCAGCAGAGAGGAAGTCCCGTCAATTAAAAATTAAGATTACTTTTCAATCACGTGAGTGTAGAAGAATTTCATTAAAAGTTCGCAATTATTAGGTAAAGGTTAATTGCGTCCGACCTCCTCGGGTACTGGTAAAACCAGGAACGGGAAACGAGGAAACGGGAAATAAGAAATGGGAAATTGGAAATAGGAAATGAGAAACCAGACATCAGTAACCGGCCATAGTACATTGTAGCTGTCTCTAAGTACAGCTGAGTACTGACGAGGCTGCACGCATCATCATCATGTGGTGCACGATCACTAGTCTCATGAACTGTGCTGTAAACACGCTGGTCTAGCCAGCGCGAGTAGCGTGGACGGCGGTGACTGTGCAGTCTACGATATGATCTGTGCCGCAGAGTGGTGGATCAGTGATACGTTCATGTATAATTTTTATACAGAACACATCAATCATTGTAGGCTTATGAATGATTTGACCCTAGCTATCATCTTTTTATTCATCAGATGTGACTGAGCAATCCAACTTCTTCATCGTTGGTCACTAGACTTCATCATCGTACTGAAGTCTAGTGACCGTGCACCAAATGATGACGATGTATGCAGTCTCGTCAGCACTCAGCTGTACTTTTAGAGACAGCTACAATGTATTTTGGTTACTGGTTACTGATTTCCTATTTCCCATTTCCCATTTCTTATTTCCCATTTCCCGTTTCCTCGTTTCCCGTTCCTGGTTTTACCAGTACCCGACCTCCTCTGGGTAATATCAGCTTGTTTGAAACCCAGCCCCAATTATAATGTGCGCACGTGCTAAAGAGGGCGTTTCCTAGTTCTCGGGAACATTGAAAAGGACAAACGCTACCCCGTGACAGATAGCCAGCCAGCCAGATAGATACATTCCCCGCCGCGTGGGCCATTGTGCCAATCAATGTGGGGCTCGCTCAGGCTCGCCCCAACTAACCAAAACATTTTGAGACATCTTGTTACTATAACTAAAGAAAATTTGAAAGCTGTACAGTTTCTACTAATGCTGAAATTCAAACTTGCTACTAAAACAAACATTTTATGTGGTTACCCTACACTACTATATCAAGCACATAAATAGGTCACCACACACTACTTATTTTGATTATGTACTAAGCAGTGTTTATCAGTGTATTTAGAGCTGATTAGGGTAGTCCGCCAGCAGAGTTGCCGGGGAGTTGTTGGGTTAGCAGTGCTCTTCCACCTTTTAAATCAGTTACACAATGTATATACCTCACTGAGGGCAATATAGACACATACATGCATTTCAATGTTACTTTAATCAGACAGGAACTAGTAATAAGAAACACTGAGCATGTGTGTACTTTCACCGTGGGCTCTGTATACAAACTGGTCTATAAAAGCTTACAGTATACAACCATCAACACTAGCTCTTAGGAAGAGATCACCAGAGTATTACACCACCAACTGTTGTTGTAAATCACCGAGTTATCAACAACACTTCAAAAGGCTGTGCTGGATCTTCTCTTTGCGTTGTCTCATTACAAGTTTACAACCAGAAATTACTAACCAAGTACAAAAACGTATGATGTTATGAACTGTCTTTCATACTCGAAATGCTTTCTGAACACAATGATAGGAGACCAAAACTGCTTGTAGCATTTGTAAGGCAGATGCAATAATTTCACATGGAAAGGAGAAAAGTGAAAATGACCACTGACTGAAAATGTTCAAATTTAAGAAGGGCATTAAATAGGATACTTACTAGACATGTCCCGAAAATGTGTACAGTTTTAGTGTTGATCGAAGTTGGGTGCAACAAAAGCTCTCTACGTTTACAGTTATCGAATGACCCATAAGCCGGAGCTTTTTGATATCAAACCACCACCATGGTGAAAGCTGTACTCCTATACACTGTTACCCGTTGGATTGTTTGGGGATGAGTTACTGAAGACATAACTAAAGGCAGACCTGTCAACTCTCACGCATTTTGCGTGAGTCTCACGCTATCAGCACTCTTCTCACGCAGCTCCGCAAAATGACTTGTTTCTCACGCATTCCGGAAGAGGGCGTGACATACGTCTAGTGCTTACCTTGCCTCATTCGAATGCAGAAGAGGAACGTGTATTTAGCTTGGTTACAAAGAATAAGACTAAATTTCGACCTAACCTCAAGTTGGACGGGACTCTAGCTGTCAAGCATTCTGACAATCAAACTAGGTAACACACAACCTTGCCAGAGTTATATGAACCACCTAAAGCTGTTCTGGAGTCTGCTAAAAAGGCAACTATGGAATACAGTCGGGCTCATAGCACAAACTGAGACAATAGACACAGACTAATTAGTGTATTATTATGCCAACTATACTTCATTGAGATATTTGACAGCACATCTCACTCATCCACAAACCAATCTCACACATTTTGTCATGAGATCTCACACAAAACTAATAAATTTGGTTGAGGTCTCTGTAAAGGTCAGAGTGAGGAGTCTATCAAAGAACACCACATCACCAAATCGAAACACAGATTAGAGCTCAACTAAGATCTAATCTTCTGTGTAGCCTAATTCTTACATGACAAGTTACTCAGATGAAATCAAGTATGATCATAATATTTAAAGCTATGCACATATGAACCAAAAGGAAGCAGATTGGAGCAACACACATTCTTAAATTAAGCAGCATGATGTGGGGTCAACCATGAGTACAAGCAGTGACAAGACTAGTCTTAGCTTATCGACAGAGAACTACGACGAGGCTGTGCTAGTCACTGAGTCAACACACAAAGACACACTGAGTCAACACATTGCGTTGCCCACTTACATATTATATTGTAGTTCATACCTGGCATTTATTAGAATCGATGCATAAAGAGGAAATATGGTATTACTATTAGGCAATCTGATAATTTCTCAAATTTACCAGAGTGCATGGGTCCAGAAAGCAAAAAGGAAGTGACAAATTCAATAATAACAATGTCTGGGCACAATTATCTATTTAGTTGTACGGTAATGAAAAATAACAATGAGAAGGTTTACTCAATGACCACAGTGTAGTCAATATCCTAAAATGGTTACACAGTGTGTTTACCTGGTCTCGATCCACCTTTGCTGGAGTGAACTGGTCCATGTTGTACTCACTAAATGCACTACAGACAAGAATAAAACAAACGTTTATAGAGAGAGAGAATACCAACACACATTAATACCATAATCTAGCAATCTGCATTGTCTCATTACAAGTTTACAACCAGAAATTACTATAACTAAGTAAAAACGTATGCAAGTACCGTAGCAAGTACCGTAACCCTCGCGCATGCGCCGAGGGTTAACAAACGTTTATAGAGAGAGAGAATACCAACACACATTAATACCATTGATTTGATTATATGTACTAAGCACTGTTTATCAGTGAATTTAGAGCTGATTAGGGTAGTCCGCCAGCAGAGTTGCCGGGTTAAAAGTGCTCTTCCACTTTCTAAATCAGTTACACGATCAATACACCTCACTGTGGGCAATATAGACACATACATGCATTTCAATATTATTTTAATCAGACAGGAACTAGTAATAAGAAACACTGAGCATGTGTGTACTTTCACCGTGGGCTCTGTATACAAACCTGTCTATAAAAGCTTATAGTATACAACCATCAAATCTAGCTCTTAGGAAGAGATCACCAGAGTATTACAATACACCAACTGTTGTTGTAAATCACTGAGTTATCAACAACACTTCTAAAGGCTGTGTTGCATCTTCTCTTTGCATTGTCTCATTACAAGTTTACAACCAGAAATTACTATAACTAAGTAAAAACGTATGCAAGTACCGTAACCCTCGCGCATGCGCCGAGGGTTAACAAACGTTTATAGAGAGAGAGAATACCAACACACATTAATACCATTTTTTTTTTCTTAATAGAATTTAGCAAAGCAAGGAACAGAACAAATAGCAACTTAATGCTAATGAATAAGACTGTCCAATAAGACTGACTAATGAATAATGAGGCTAATGAATAAGACTGACCATTGATTTGATTATATGTATAATCTAGCAATCTGAAGGGCAGTGGAGAATATACACAATGAACCACATTGTAAACTTAGCTCAAGCATAAAAACAACACGTTTCATGAATCAAAATGGACCAAAATCACGCACGCACGGCAATAAACATTATGTTATACATTATGTGGGTTATATGTGGGATTCGATAAGTGTCCATTATAGAGGAATACCGTAATACTCTCTATAACAAGCTCTTCCTTTCTATTGTATTCAGCTCAACTGGTGCCATAAAAATGATTCATTACGAGTCATTATTTGTTTGTAAATGCATGTTTCTAAACCATTATAGGTATTAATTTGACATTTAAGTACCATCTTTTACTAAAACTAACCAAAACATTTTGAGACATCTTGTTACTATAACAACTAAACTAAAGAAAATTTGAAAGCTGCACAGTTTCTACTAATATTGAAATTCAAACTTGCTACTAAAACAAACATTTTATGTGGTTACCCTACACTACTATATCAAGCACATAAATAGGTCACCACACACTACTTATTTTGATTATAATATGTACTAAGCACTGTTTATCAGTGAATTTAGAGCTGATTAGGGTAGTCCGCCAGCAGAGTTGGCGGGTTAAAAGTGCTCTTCCACTTTCTAAATCAGTTACACGATGAATACACCTCACTGTAGGCAATAGAGACACATACATGCATTTCAATGTTACTTTAATCAGACAGGAACTAGTAATAAGAAACACTGGTCATGTGTGTACTTTCACCGTGGGCTCTGATACAAACTGGTCTATAAAAGCTTACAGTATACAACCATCAACACTAGCTCTTAGGAAGAGATCACCAGAGCATTACAATACACCAACTGTTGTTGTAAATCACTGAGTTATCAACAACACTTCTAAAGGCTGTGTTGCATCTTCTCTTTGCGTTGTCTCATTACAAGTTTTACAACCAGAAACTACTAACTAAGTAAAAACGTATGATGTTATGAAGTGTCTTTAATACACGAAATGCTTTCTGAACACAATGAGAGGAGTGTAGCATTTGCAAGGCAGATGCGATAATTTCACATGGAAAGAAAATGACCACTGACTGAAATTGTTCAAATTTAAGAAGGGCATTAAATAGGATACCTACTAGACATGTCCCGAAAAATTAATGTGTTTGATTTTAGTGTTCATTGAATTTTTTTATATTGGACGTGACAAAAGCTTTCTACATCTACAGTTATCGAATGACCCATAACCCGGAGCTTGTTGATATTGAACCACCGCTATATGGTAAACCTGTATTCCTATACACTGTTACCGTGTTAGATTGTTTGGAGATAAGTTACTGAAGACATGACTAAAGGTCAGAATGAAGCACTGAGGAGTCTATCAACAAACACCACATCACCAAATCGAAACACAGATTGGAGCTCAACTAAGATCTAATCTTCTATGTAGCCTAATTCTTACATGACAAGTTACTCAGATGAAAATCAAGTATGATCATAATATTTAAAGCTATGCACATATGAACCAAAAGGAAGCAGATTGGAGCAACACACATTCTTAAATTAAGCAACATGATGTGGGGTCAACCATGAGTACAAGCAGTGTCAAGACTAGTCTTAGCTTATTGACAAAGAACTACGACGAGGCTGTGCTAGTCACTGAGTCAACACACAGTCAACACATTGCGTTGCCCACTTACATATATTGTAGTTCATACCTGGCATTTATTAGAATCGATGCATAAAAGAGGAAATACGGTATTACTATTAGGCAATCTGATAATTTCTCAAATTTACCAGAGTGCACGGGTCCAGAAAGCAAAAAGAAAGTGACAAATTCAATAATAACAATATCCTGGCACAATTATCTATTTAGTTGTACGGTAATGAAAAATAACAATGAGAAGGTTTACTCAATGACCACAGTGTGTCAATATCCTAAAATGGTTACACAGTGTGTTTACCTGGTCTCGATCCACCTTTGCTGGAGTGAACTGGTCCATATTGTACTCACTAAATGCACTACAGACAAGAATAAAACAAACGTTTATAGAGAGAGAGAATACCAACACACATTAATACCATAATCTAGCAATCTGAGGGGCACTAGAGAATACACACAATGAACCACATGTAATAGTTATAACACGGGTAGGAGGGATGTATTGAATTTATTGACCGAGCCCGAGGGCGCATAGCGCCCTCGGGCAATAAATTCAATACATCCCGACTACCCGTGTTATGAGTAATTTGTATTCATATTGCGTGGGCGCTAAACGCATGCGCAAATTATTCCACATGGTCAGCACGTTGCCATACCGCGCCGTGTATACCAGCTTATTGTTATCATGGAGGATAAGGAGAATCTTCCACAATCGGCAGAACCAAGACCCTAAAAACCTTCGCCTAACAGTGCCCAGTATGGACCTAACAGCACCCAGTATGGACCTAACAGCACCCAGTATGGACCTAACGGCGCCCAGTAGTTCGCCTATAAACGTGCCAGCTAGAATAGTATATAATACTGAGCTCCTTTAGGTCCATACTGGGCGCTGTTAGATCGCTCGATCGCTTTTTGAACATTGGTTCGCGCAAAAATCACTTCCATGGGGTCTTTCGATTATTGCTAGTTGTTGACCAGGCAACAAATGCTTCCGGTGTTACAACCTAGTTGTAGCACGGGCGGCGTCTTTGATGTCGCCCAACGCAATATAATACAATGTAAACTTAGCTAAAGCATAAAAACAACACGTTTCATGAATCAAAATGGACCAAAATCACGCACGCACGGCAATAAACAAATACTCATATCTTATAGTTAGGTTGCTTAGTGCAGTTTTTCATGATTATTGTTACCGGGCGGATAAAAGCGCCAAATTTTGCATGAGGATTCCTCAGGATCTACTTAATAATAATATAGGGAGAGCCACCTCAGAATAACTACGTAGCAATAGTTAATGACAATTTTAAGGTTGCGGGATACCAGAATTAATGATATTCATGACTTTTGCAAGTGGCTGTATTTTCCTAGCCAAGGATATTCGTGCAGACAGAGTTGCTGCTTGCAGTTTGCTTGCCTATCGATAGGCATCCAATATAGCAAAATTTCAGCAATGCAGTGTTAGCCATCGTGGAGCTACGAGCTCGCTCTGTGAAGACTAAGGTCCCGGCGACGATCGATTGTAAACACGTTGTGCGAATGGTACGAAGCTAAAACTGCTCGAGCATGCTCATCTGCCATCTGTGTAGGAATCCATGCGATCCTTTCGCTGAGCGCTCCTCGTACGCGAAAACATCGTACAGAATCCTGCATAAATGGCAGATGAGCATGCTCGAGCAGTTTTAGTTTCGTAACTTTCGCACAACTAAAGAAAAAGTGATCACAATCGATCGTGCTTAGTCTTAGTCTTGATTTTGTACTTGAAGATGGTACTCGATCTATTCACGACCCTATAAAGAAAAATTCACTTGCCCTCTTCAAAAGACCTAGCTCAGCCTAAAGCTATTTGAAAGGCAGGCAAGAAAATCAAAGTGCTTCAAAATAACGTGGCACTATTTGGTCAGTTATATATCTCAATGCAAAGTCGTAATGCTGACTTGAAAGAATTTTTCTAATGAAGTTCAATCATTCCCATCCTCTCTCTCTGACTTTGGCAAGCTCCATTCTCCAAATACGAAGTAAAGTGTCTTGAAGAACCTGAGGAATTAAATTGTTAATTAAGGGTCAACAATTTATTAAAAGTCAGACGACAGTGCCCTTTTGTTTTTTTCACACCTACGAAAAAAATTTTTGGGTGGCTCCCTCTCCGATGATAATTAGTATAGCCTTAGTAATCCTCATGCTAAATTTGGGGCATTAATCCACCCGGTAACAATAATTTCACTAAGATACCTGACTATTAGTGTTACCTTGCCATTCCAGTGCATTTATACGTAGTATTGTAAGCTGAGAAAATATTACAGCAATCCCAGTTTGACAGCCTCTCAACAAACAGCTATACACTGCAAAAATACCTTGCATGAAGGCAATAATAATAGTAGTACATTACTCTTGTACCTTGATTGATGAGAGACTTGACCAAGTGTGAAAACATGTTGCTAATCTATACAACAGTAGTGTCGTTATTAACATGGCATGCATCTAATAAAGCTACTCTCACCTGAGTGATAAATCTGAGAAAGAGTGGATGCTAATATCAGGCAAAGGTATTTATAGACGCTAATGAGATCAGTAAATGGCAGTATAATCAGTAGACTCTGTCTTCAGTAATATCCGGCTAGCTAGCTCTTTCATTATCTCTCAGCTGAGCATGTAAACATTCTTGAGAGATTCTATATAGATATTCAAACCGATCAATCACAGTAATAACACTACCTTGATGAGTTGCCTAGTGTCTACATCGTATCCACAACCTGGATCATCAAATTTGATCCTGTAAAATTGATGCACACACGGAAGCATTATGCACTGGTGTTCACAATAAATTTACAGCTAGCACTTGCACAAGAGCCTGTGATATACATTAACACGCTTTTAAGGGTGGATTGCCCTAACATCAGGATTACAAATATTTTGGTTTCTGCTGATAGTTGAAGGCCTGCTCAGTCACACTGAACACCCAAGAAAGTCGCCATTCGTCTTGTGGGCGTAGCAAGCTCCACCCAATGACGAAAAAGCACGTAGCTTTCTTAGGCATGCCACACCCACACAAAATGTCAGACATAAACTTTGGTACACAAGGAAGAAACGTACGTTTGGGATTTTGCAAAAAGGTCTCTGTCTGTAAGTTACAGAGGGGCGAATATTTAATGAGAAAACACGATTTCGGCAAAAATCCCCTACCAGCAAGAGCGATGGAAGAAGATACATCTCCTTTTGCCAGAGCGCCAAAAAAATGCCACCTGACGCCCTCCCACCCTCCCCACAACCCACCCACCCCTATGTGGGTCTCTCGTGATTGCCGAGTACGAAATAATTTTGTTCCAAATACGGCAAGTGCTATTGGAGTGTGGGTACACCCATTTTCCTTGTAAAACGGGCAAGTAATAGCCAGGACACTGTAGATTATATTGTGCAAAGGGCAGCAAGAAAGAATAGTTCGGGTTTTCCTGGCTTAAGTTGACAGCTTGATACTTTCAGAGGTCACGTGCATCTGGCGCACGTGAGCAAGTCTACGACCACATGGTCTACAAACCAGCCGTTTGTGAGGCGAACCATGGCTGGCAAGGAGACCAAGCAGACTAATCAACCCATTTTCAACTCCTGAGGCACGTGTCGGTGGTTTTTGAGCTATTCAAACTTGATACAAACCTAATAATCATGCACGGCGTGCACACCACCATTACGAGTCAGGCACTCAACAAATACACTGCCAGTTTACAATACGTCGAGCGTGCACACTAACCATGGTTCTTGTAGTTCACGAGCGCTTAGCCAGCCTGGAAATGGTAGTCATGTTCAGCCGCCATTTTTCGTCCTAGTCTCGCGGGGCCCGACGGATTTCGCCCCGTTCAGGAGATCCGTCGAGCCCCGCGAGACTATTTCCGTCCTTGAAACTGCACTATCGCTAATCAATGCGGAATCAGTACTGAAACTAATCGAGCATGATAAATACTGTTGCCTGATATAAGCATGTTTCAACACTGTATCAGTAATCACTTCTTAATGAGATAAGCTTACCACAAGCTACAGTACTGTATATATCAATATTGCTATCGAGGAGCAGGTATCAGGAAAAAAATTAACAACACTGATTCAATAATTATTGGATATTTTTGGTTGCGTACTGGTGAGGTTGACACACAACTCTCACCCCTTCCTATTTTTCTCCCTGGAAGGTAGATCATTTCTATGATCTTTTTTTGCCCAGTGGGAGTCATGTCACTTCCCTTGGAATACCCAGATGTACCACAGGAAGTCACATGATTTTCTGTGGAATAGGAAATCATGTGACTACCTGTGGAATATCTAAAATATACCACTGGCGGTGCCTTTGAGAATAAGGCTTCCTATGGTACAATGCAAGTTATAATTACGTCTGTATGTCATTTTGTTTGTCTTATCTTCTCTCGTAGCTAACTCACATTATTTTATTCAGTTTTGTTGTGTTATTGTTCAATTCTATTATACTATTGCTAGTGTGTCTAACACTGTGCTACTATCTCTCTTACTGTGCGTTGATATGCATTTTAGTATCATTGACTAATTTCCTGTTCATTTTAACAATCTTCAATTTGCTCAGAGCCGTGGTTGCCATTTTAGACTCATCATTCCATTTCAAAGTAACAGAAGAGCATCAAGACAGTGAACCACCAGCTGAACATGGTCAATGCATGAGTTCTATCTTTGCTAGCACACTACCTCAGAAGATCCATTAGTGTCATTTAACTTTTCCTAAGAGATACGACTCACTCACTCACTATAACTCACTCTCTCTTTCTCAGATAAATCTATTCAGTGTCAGATCACTTCAGTCTGTATACCAGCGGGACTGTTAGCAGTACTAATGTGTCATGTGTGGACCAAGACACATATCATAACTGTTGTCCATACAACTATTGCATTTCCACTTTTTGTTGTATCATTCAAATTCATCAATTTGATTATTATTGTGTATTTAGTTGGTGTAAGTTCTTACTCCTCACAGCAATCTAGTTCAACAACAATTCCCGCGCATTTTTCATAATTTAAATGTATTCCAATTAGCTCTCATCCAGACACGCCTATCCAGCATGCTAATCGTTCTCCATCTCTTTACTACCGTACCTGCAGTACTACTGTACTCTACTATCTACCACAAGGACAGATACATATCCTTCTTCACTATATGATCTCTCAATGCGGGTTTAGCGGCACAGCAGCAGCCTCACGAGTCAGTAATGCAAGCAAGCTATTATAGTATTTACCGTTTTTAGTCACTGAGGTCAGTGCATGCTAGATCAGTCTCGTTTGAACTACGTACTGTAGTTTGTAGCCTCTGTGTTGCCTTCTCTGCTGAAACACTACCTCAGACAATCAACTAGACACGAGATTCATCACAGTATCATCACAGTACGCTTGCCTTTCTTTCTGTCTAATTCAGCTGTTTTTCATTCTCGTAATCAATGCTGTGTTCTTATTCCTTGTTCAATCCAATCCTTGTGTGTTGTTCTAACATTGTTCATAAGTGTATTCAAAACATCCTTTAATTTGCTTGCCTGATTTTCAGTCGTAACTTAGTATTTTGATATGTTCTTGTCTCAATTACTGTGTGTCAGTCTCACTGACTCATTTCATACTTGTTCTGACTATCTTTTGTTTTCTTTGCTCAGAGCCGTGGTTGCTATTTTAGACTCATTCCATTTCAAAGTAACAGAAGAGCATCAAGACAGTGAACCACCAGCTGAGCAACAAGAGGAGGAAGAAGACAATACAATGGAGCTGACTACCTCAGAGGATCCACTCCACTATACTCAATACCATCCTACCTGGTCTGGAGTCAAGTCTTACTAAAGAGGTACTAACTATAGAATCTCAATTTAGTACTTGTACTATAGCAGCCGTTGAAACCTAGTTTTCGACTTCTAGCTAGTGTGCCTTTTCATATGTGAACCAAAGTGAAAAATACTGAACTATTATTAATGATGTGTGATCTGTTTGTAGTCAGAGTACAAGTTTACTCATCACAAGGCTGCAGAGGTGAATGAAGAGGCTGAGATGCTGAGGGTACTAGTTGCTATGGTACTAGTGACTAAGCTCCTCCTCACTCTACCTGAGTCCTCTCTCCATGATGCCTATCTACCAGTGTAAGTGAGTATGTGACAGTGTGTATATGTAATGGTGTATTTATGTGATGGTGTGCATGAGTGTGACAGTGTGATGGTGTGTGTGTGTAGGTTGTTGTTGAAGGTGTGTAAGACGCTCAAGAATCATAGTCGTGATGTGAGAGCTGTTGCTGGAGACACACTGCTGAAGATGGCTCACTCTCTGGGCCCACGCTATCTGCAGTTGACTGTGAAAGAGCTAAAGGAATCTTGAACAAGAGGCTATCATGTGAGAGAGATGGTCAATCTTTGTAGAAAAAATTAAGCAGTCAAAGTTTTGTGAATTTGAAGTTGTATTTTTCTTAGCTTCATGTACTGGCGTACACTATCTATCACTTGCTGGAGGGACTCAGCCCCATTCTGAAACTAGGAGACTTAATTGGACTGCCTGGACCTCTTCGTCAGGTATTTTTATGACATGTATCCTTCATCGTCAGCTATCTCTCCTTCACTCCCTCCCTCTATCCCTCCCTCTATCCCTCCCTCCTTCCCCCTCTCTCACTCTCTCTCTCTCTCTCTCTCTCTCTCTCTCAGGTGTTATTAGATGATGTGTTTGGTACACCAGCTGAGGAGAGGGAAGCAGTAGTGTTTAAGGTTCCCCTCCACAAACCTTGAAGTCATTTGAGCTATTGTCTCGTTATCTCTCACCCACTCTGTTGCCTTCTCTACTAGAACTAGTCAAAGAGGTGTGCTTGAATTGTGTGTCTTTGCCAGTGTTCTCGCTAGAATTTTAAATCCAAGGGGGGAATTTTAACATACCTAACTGCTATGTTATCTGGTATGTTATTGACACCTATCACAACAACTACTATGTTGGCAGTTTGGTCAAATGGTTAGAGGATTGGGGTGAGGAAGTAAAGAACAAGGGTTCGAATCCAGCTTTCAGCATGTTTTTTTCCTTTACTATCCATTCGTTTAAGGGTGCAGTGTCACGCCCACGCATGTATTTTTGGCTGGTTGCTAGGGGACTGTATCTCAGAAACTACTGCTGATATTCCAAGAAACCAAAGACCTATGCTACAAGACTGGCGAAGGTTGTACACATGGCAAACTATGAGCGCTGAAAGTGCCAGACGGAAACGTGACGGGCGCGGCTAGATACAACGCTTAGGCTAATAAAACTTTCGTTCACTCAGGCAGTAGAACTTCAGATTTGGGATATATACGTAATTCAACAAGGCGAAGGCAGTAACGTAGAGCTTTTTCGTGTGCTTGAAAGTGCGATTATGAGCTGCTTACCTCGTGGTTTTCCTACTCAGAGTGTGTTTATTAAAAAAAACTCTACGTTAAGGTCTTTATCTGGTCGCTAATAGTCATATATCCAAGTTTGGGTCTATTCTGAAGGCCACAGACAGAGTTTTATTGAGGAATGTATTGTTCGCGATCTTGCCTGGCTACTGTCACTTATTAGTATTGTTAATGTGCTTGTATAAACAGTGAATATCATTTGTGGCGTGTAATAATGCCCAACTTGTACATTCCTGAATAAGTTAATGGTTGTTAGGGTCTGCACCCTTAACATTTTTAGCAGACATCCAAGGGGGTTTTGCTAAAATCCAAGGGGGTAAACCCCCTCAAAAAAGGCCTAGCGAGAACACTGGTCTTTGCAGGCTCATTTCAGATCTAACAAGGTATGTGACAACCTCACAACCAGACCATATTGGACACGGGCACAAACACACACGAGTCAGCATGTCTATTTAACTTTGGGAGTTGTGTAGTGACCTGTTCATGTCCTGGCAGTGTCCTGTAACAATATTTTCTCATCCACAGACCCAAACCAGGTCCTCTGGTGTCTAGTGCAGTAGCTGGGTCTCGTCCTCCTGACTGTAGACTCCTCTCTCCCAACCCATCACGTATCAAGCCATGCAGGACAGCAGCTGCATTAGCTGTAGGCAGTGTTCCTGGTCACATCAGCACCATCACTATGGGCTTTGCTCTACATGTTAGTAGCAGTACAGTATGATCATATTGTATCACTCACTACATAGCTTCTCCACTCCACTCTCAAGAGAGCTACTAGCAAGATGGACTCATCCTCAGCTCAGACCCAACTGGAGATGCTGGACCCATTTGTACCACTCCTCACTAACTCATTGACCAGCTCACAAAATGTCAAGCTACTCTCTCGCTCACTCTACTGTGTGTCTCCTCTGCTGCGCCTTCCTCTACCAGCTCTTGAGGAGAACATTGCCACCATTACTACACACGTGTTTGAGATACTGCAGAAATATGCTCGCTTTGGTTCAGTTGGAGCTAACAGAGAATTGATCTTTGCTGCTTTTAAGGTGAGTTTGTAGCTTGATGGAGTGGCCTAGTCAGTAACAGGTGTTGTCTCTGTGTGTTATAGGCAGTGACCACTATCCTTCAGTACTGCACTGATCACACTATCACTGAGAGTGAATTAAAGATACTCCTCTCATTCATTGAGGAGGATATTCATGACTACCAGTGACAGAGCACAGCGTATCCACTGTTCAAGGTGAGCTAGCTACACTAGCATCATGTGACCTAGCTGCTGTGTGTAGGCCATATTGAGCAGGAAGCTGGTAGTGAAGGAGATGTATGATGTGATGATGAAGGTATCAGAGCAGTGTGTGTCAGCTGATAGTGAGACGGTGCGTGGACATGCTTGTCAAGTGAGCTAGCAGCCTCCTCATGTACTAGCTCATACCATGATACTGCTGTTTTAGGCTATTGTACAGTTCATGATGGACTATCCACTAGGAAAGAGACTCAACAAATACTTGGATTTCTTTGTCGCTAATTTTGAAGTTTGTATGGCTTATGGAGTTTGTACTTTATGTCTCCCTCCCTTCCTCCCCTCCTCCCTTCCTCTCCCTCCTCCCTCCCTCCTCCCTCTCCCTCCCTCCCTGCTCCCTCTCCCTACCTCCCTCCCTGCTCCCTCTCCCTACCTCCCTCCCTTCTCCCTCTCCCTACCTCCCTGCTCCCTCTCCCTACCTCCCTCCCTGCTCCCTCTCCCTACCTCCCTCCCTGCTCCCTCTCCCTACCTCCCTCCCTCCTTCTCTCTCCCTAGCTATGATAATCATTCTGGTCGTGACTTGTGAGCCGGTCTTCACTAAATTTCCTGAGGTGACTAGTAGCGAATGCCATATGATGCATTTCTCCCTTCCTCCCTCTCCCTCCCTCCCTTCCTCCCTCCCTCCCTCCCTCTCCCTCCCTCCCTCCCTCCCTCCCTCCCTCCCTTCCTCCCTCTCTCTCCCTCCCTCCCTCTCTCCCTCCCTCCCTCTCTCTTCCCCCCTCTCCTCCCTCCATCCATCACTCTCCTCCCTCCCTCTCTCTCTCCCTCCCTCTCTCTCTCCCTCCCTCTGTCTCTCCCTCCCTCCCTCTCTCTCTCTCTCTCTCTCTCTCTCTCTCTCTCTCTCTCTCTCTCTCTCTCCCTCCCTCCCTCCCTCCCTCCCTCTCTGTCTCTGTCTCTGTCTCTGTCTCTCTCTGTCTCTCTCTCTCTCTCTCTCTCTCTCTCTCTCTCTCTCTCTCTCTCTCTCCCTCTCCTCTCCCTCTCCTCTCCCCTATCTCTCTCTCTCTCTCTCTCTCTCCTTTTCTCTCCCTCCCTCCCTTCCTCCCTCCCTCCTCCCTCCCTCCCTCTTCCTCCCTCCCTCCCTCCCTCCACCCTCTCTCTCTTTACCGCAGAGGCTCCTTCGTCGTAATGCTGGCTATCTCTTTGTTCCTCTGGCTACTCAAATGATCAATGATTCTTCACCATATTGTCGGCAAATGGCAGCAGAGTCTATCAAGGCGCTACTACAGAGAGTGAGTCACCATCATGTGATGAGGTGTTGAAGTGTGTTATGTGACTCTAGGTTGGTAAAGAGAAGAGGAATGAGATTGCTATCATGATAGAGGACTGGTTTATTCATGATAATGTGAGTTTGTGTAGCATGCAGTCGTTGGGAGGAGCCATGTGGTATAATGTGTGTGTCTGGATGTGGTGGTTCAACTGTAGCTTATAGTCACCTAACAAACAAGTGAGCTATGTTAGAGCTGCAAGATGATACCATATTGTTCCTGCCCATCCATCTGTGTCTGTAAAACAGGTACCTCGTTTTGTAATGTGTACTACTAGCTAGCTGTCTATCAACTGTACATTACAACTGTACATAGAACTTTGGGTGCAGTGAGGCACATTTGCCCCACGGGCTTATAGAAATAACGACAGTGCTATAGGTTGGTCCATATAGCACCAGCTCACAGCAGCTGCTCAACTAGTGCACTGTGGGTGCCCATGGTGTACGTGTGACCCGGACTTGAGGCAATGAAATATTTTACTTTTTGCTAGTAGTGTCTAGTGACGAACCTTGGAAGCCACTAAACCAAAGCACTGATAGTTGTAGAATAGTGATGTTTTTAACCCGTATAACGCAGATGTATTTGAAATTCTTGGATCACAATCTTTTCTTCTTCTGTTCAGGCGTTGCCATAGCGATGGGTGAGCAGGGTCTAGGTGAATGGGTGAGCAAGATGTTGCCACCTCTGTACAAGGAACTCAGTGCAGCAGGTGATGTGATGAGCAGGTAAGAGACTGCTGATGGTGCATCTGTGGGTGATATGTAACTGTAGTGGAAGGCCTGGGTACGAGGCTAGATCTAGCTTGTAATATCTGTTGCTGTCAGGACCAAGAAAAGAACAGCACTTCAGGTATACACTACTGCTAAAATTTATTTTTAACAGCTCAAAATTAAAATTAACAAAATTTAATTTATCATAGCATAATTAGTGAACTATTAAGATTTTTTCTTTCTCTTCAATTGAATAGTACTGCACTAACAATACTTTACCAGTGAAGTCACTAGTGGCTCCTCATTCTTCTCAACTCTCCTCACTGCAGGCAGTCACTGATCCAGAGAGAAGCGTGAGATGCAAGCATCGTAAACACTTGCTAAAGTGGGATGCTAGGAAGAGGAAAAGTGTTTGTAAACCAGCTGTTCAGGCTCACTATAGTCCATTCTTAGTGAAGAGAGTCAAACAATAATAGTGTGTTAGTGTGATCATCTGATGATATGATGTGATGATCAGTCAATTGATCGAGTTGATTGTGATGGTTTGGTACTGAGTGTTCCAACAGAGACTGCACTGTCAGCTGATAGTAGGTGGAGCTCATCTAGTAATGAGATTCACAACATTAATGAATTTAGTTTAGCTCCACCCATTCCAGTGGGATTCTTCACGTATCCTTTCTCATGCTTTCTTCTCTGATATATACCCTGTCTGATCTTGATCTTGATTGTGGTCGCCGTTACATGCCGATACTGTGTGACTACCTCTTGAGATATGGCGACACCTCAGCGTGAGTAGGCGTGTTTGTCTAGATACCAACTGTACTGTAGGAATTTCTTACTCCTCACAGCGAACGACAGGTACGAGCCTGATCCGCGTAGTGATCACCAAACCATTCGTGTTGGTACTAATGTGTATATGTGGGCTGGAGATGTGGACGGTATGCCAAAGGTACACGACAGTCAAGAAAAGAGACGGTTTCTATCCTGTGTGGAGGTGTTCCACTCTGAGATAGGAGACTGGACACGTCAGCCAACAAGTGGAGCTCCTCCACTGGGAGTGTGTGGATATGGCTGTACTGCAGTGGGTGATGCACTCCACTTCTTTGGTGGTTACTGTAACCATGATTACTGCTATCATAATAGTCTTCACTCATTGAGCACATCGTCCCTTCACTGGGTGGAGTTATCACCCACCACATCAGAGGGCGGGGCACCGATGAGAAAGAGTCATTGTGGTACAGTAGCATTTAAGGATGGAGAGGAGGACATCTTGTACATATTAGCAGGGAATGGTCCTACTCCATCATATCATCAGCCTGGAGCACAGTATAAAGCATATTCTACTGGTAGTGATCATGTCGTCTGCAATGAGCAGCACATGTTCTCACTGAGTACAAGTGAGTGATACTGTACATACATGTACTGTAAGTGTTGGAACAGTTTACTAATGTATGTAGAGATAGTGCTTGTGTACTAGCTCAGTTTGTCTATCATTATTATCACTATGATAGTAAAAGCATGAGTAATACAAATGTATATTGTACATGTACGTTGTACCATTGAGTGGTATTATACCAGTAGTAGTGAGAGATGATGTCATCACCTCCTGCAGGAGAGTGGAGCTCACCAAACATTACTGGACAGCCTCCTCCTCCATTGTCCAATTTCACACTTACTCCAGTGGGTGAGAGAAAAGCTTCTCTGTTTGGTGGTTTTAGTGGATCAGGAGCCTACAATGATGACCTGTTGATAGTTGAGCTGAGTAGAGATACTGTGGTGAGTGTTATGAGGATTGTGTGATAGTGTGGGTTATACATTGATCAATGGTTAGACCAACACAAAACACTATTCTACTGTATACAGTAGAGGACAATAAAAAATTAACGTATCGTTGTCGTTCTACAATAGTCTTGCGTATTTCTAATAGTGTGAACTGTGACTTCTTCGTAACAGTAGATGAAACCTGGTAATAATGCTACTCATATGATTGAGCATGTACGCTCCCTCGTACACCTCGTGTCTGTGTTAGACGATCGTGACACCAAGAGTAGGTTTGCTATGGAAGATACAGCTAAGTGTGGGCTCCGTTGAGCACTAGACAAGCGTCGTCTATCGCTAAAACCGAATAGTTCACAATGGATAATGTGTTGTAGATCAAAGCAGGAGCGCTGAGTACTGGCTTACTGAGTTCAAAATATCCTGAATTCAACAGTAAATAGAAAATGAGATGAATTATTCTTGTTTCTGGGACAGTAGCAACCTCTGTCCGGGACGCAGGACACAGGCAAAAAATCTGTGACTGTCCTGGATGTTTCGGGACGATTGACACCTATGCAAGGTCGGGCATAGGGGTGAGCTCAATATTCGGGAATAATTTTTGGAAATTTAGGAAGAATTTTCAAAGCCTCACCCCAAAATAAATTTTTATGGGAGATTTAGTGCCCAATGGCATTAAATCTTGCCTATAACACTTGTGGGATTGGTCGCTAAGCAGCTGCACTTATATTTTCCTACACTATATAGGAAAAATTAGTGAAAATATTAGTAATTAGCACTAAATGTGTCCTACAATAATGAAGGGGTATTACAGTGGTGGTCACTAAATTTTCCCTACACTACTTGGGGAAGAATTATTGCACTTGCATTAAATCTTCCCTAAAATACCTGGGGAAGATTCAGTGAACGGCCAGATATAGCGCAGCATCCCACAACTGGTATGGGAAAAAATTAGTGACTTGCGACACTAAATCTCTCATACATACTGTAGGTGAGAAATCCCTAATAGTGAAGTTTTATCCGGACCCACTGTATTGTGTCAGTTATATGATCATAAAAGCTTTCTTTTTGAGAATAATTTCGATAATTTTTGGCCCAATGCATGAGAATAAAGGGTGAGAAATTCCAGAAAGAATAATAGGCAGAGTTTGAAGAATAATGTGCTCAACCCTAGCTATAGTCGGGCGTTGGCACAAAAAAGACTGGGCGTGTTGGACCAAGCCATTTACACACCAAAGTGCATTATGGCAGCAAATCCTGACCGATCGCGAGGTAAAGATCGAGTCTGATTTACAGAATGCATTGATTGGAATATGCCAAAAAGCACTCGAGGTACTCTAGCTGTTCTTGAGCTATAATATTTTGGACGACCTCTGTGACCACTTGTCAATGGAAGAGCAAACCCACAACCAGCATCAGGAAGTTTGTTTAGATCCTCTAGCAAAGGATCCCTTACTGGTTGCTTTGATTAGCTGGAGTACTTTTTGGAATAATTTTTCCAATCAATGCATTCTGTAATTTAGACTCACTACCTCTCGATCGGTCTGGATTTGCTGCCATAATGCACTTTGCTGTGAACTAAAAGGCATGGTCCGACAAGCCCAGTCTTGTCTTGTGCTGACACCCAACTGCCTAATAGACCTCAATTAGAATGCACGATCGACCTCGTGTAGTATGATCGATCTCATTTGGTTTGCAAACAGTCTCGGTCGTTCTGTTACCGGCCTCATTTGATTTGCAACTGACCTCATAAATTATTTGTGCAGTCTCATAAGAGCAACCGAATTTTGACACTGACTACACGCCATGGTATGAAACTATAAATATGCAATCGATTTGCAATCGTAGATCGACAATGAACGTTTTATTTATTGTCCTCTACTGTACATACAAATAGCAGCATTTTGTGTACAGTGTAATCACATACACTATTGCTAACACATCATGTTATGTGCTGTGAGCATGTCTGTTATAAAGTGATAGCCCAGGATGAGTCTGCTCTTCCTCTTACCAGCACTGGACTAGGATCAACAAACCTATCAACCGATCAGTGGAATGGCCTGAGAGGAGGCATTATCATGCTACCACATGTGTGAGTGGTCCACTACTAGTGATAGTGGGAGGGATCACTACTGAAGTTGATACTATCAGTGACTGTTGGATTGGTGACCTCACTACAAACCAGTGGAAGAAGGTATAGTGTTTGTATCTTAGACACTTTCAAGATTGGTTTGATATTGTATACATTCTTCAGCTATCCCTCCCTGATTCTGTGACTGAACGATGCTACCACTCACTTTCTGCTCTACAACTATCAACACACAGTGTGTTACTGGTAATATTTGGTGGAGAGAGGTCATTTGATTCTGATAATCTATCCCACACTGCCCTCATTGAATTAAGTGAGTACTATCAATGTATTGTCCATGCAGTACAGCAGCTATAGTGACAGACACTGGGCAGTGGTACAGGTGTACTGCTGACATAACAGCTCCTTTCTCCCACGCAGTCCTGCAGGAAGATGGCGGGCAGTGGGTGGTGGGTAGGATATTAGAAGGAGCAGACTTGGAAGACAAGAGAGTGTACCAGCAGATGTACCGGAAGATGATACAATACAATGGTCAGTTCAAATTATTTATTTACACGTGTTATGTAAATCAATTTTTATGCTTTTTCAGATGCCAAGACGTCTCTGGGAGTAACAGTCATCATGAATATCACCAACATTGGTACCCAGGGCTATCCCGGCACGGGAAAAACATCAATTCTCGACCTCGCCATGGGGAAAGAGCCAGCCCCTCAAAGGAACAGTACGGGCTGTATTGATCCACCCTCTCGCTACATGCTGATCAATAGTGAAGCTGATTCCAGTGCAACACAAGTGGAGTGGGAGAACGTCACTACAGACAAGATGTTTGAAATGCTTTGTGGAGCAGTAAAGAAGACCATTGAGGAAAGCCCACTGGACAAGGCTCTGGTCCATTCAGACAAGCCTGCAGTAGCAGCACTACCAGTAGCAATAGACACTAGCTCACTTGCTGCAAACGACACTGCTGCAGAGTATGACCCAACTCCTGTTGGCAATGGACGGGTCCCTCCTACACCACCAGCAGCAGCAGTAGCAGGCAGTGCTAATCAGATACCAACAGCAGCAGAGCCTTCTCTTGATCCTTATTCTCCAGTGGCTAACGTTGGCTTTACTTGGTTTCCTGATCTGCTCAAAGAACTGTACAGCAGCAGAAGTTCTGGTGTAATCTTCAACTCCCACTGGATGATGGTGACTGATTGTGGTGGCCAACCACCATTTCTGGATGCAGCCGCTCTTTTCCTTCGAAACAGTTGTCTTCAAATCTTTCCTCTCAAACTCAACGAGCCCTTGAGCAAAACAGCAGAGTTTTGTTATTTCTTTAGTGGCAAGTCTGCCAACTGTGATCAATTTAATGTAGTGTTGAACAATCAACAGATAATGGAGACTCTAGCCAAGTCTACAGCTTCTATTCAGCCGCCATACACACCGTCAGCAACTGAGTGTCCAAAGGGAGCTAAATTCACAATCGTGGGCACATTTGAAGACGAGGCACACCATTGCAGTGAAACAGTAGCAGAGAAAGAGACGATTCTCAAACAAGTCCTCGAACCGTACAAAGCATTCCGAGTGCAGCTGGGTAGCAAGGTGATCCTACCTATCAATGCCGTCGCCATGGACACCGAGACCAAGAAGGAGCGGACAGAGTCAGCAAAGAAACTTCGACGACTATTGAAAAAGGCAAATGTGACAATGAAAGTAGAGGTAAAGCTGCGCTGGTTTGGGTTTCTCCTGAGCATGCTGACTATAGCAGAGAAGGATGGTAAAGCCATACTCACACTTAGTGAGTGCTATAGACTCGGAGACTCTCTTGAGATGGACAAATCAGAGACCATGAAAGCAATCCAGTTTTTCCACGATATCAGCCTCATCATGCATTTTGATACTCCGAAGCTCAGAGACTCTGTCATCATCGACACCAAACCAGTGCTCAACAAGCTCTCTCGACTGATCACTCTCTCGTTTCTGGATGAAGATTTCCTTGCCGAGCACTACGAGGACATTGTCCTTCCTGACGGAGCCAAGGAACTACTCCAGCACCACGGGCGCTTCACCCGGTCCACACTAGAGTCATGTGTTGAGTTCTCTAAGTCCATTCCATTGCAATTCTTTGTGGACATTTTAGAGCACGTAAAGATAGTGGCTGCGATTGACCAATCATCAGAATACTTTATGCCTTGCGCTCTACCCTATGCTACTGAAATGCCTGACTCCTCCCACCCATGGGTGATTAGACTGAGAGTAAGACGAGGGGTCGACAAAGAGTATGTTCCTATCCCAGTGGGTTATCTACCAGCCATTCTAGTCTTCCTTCTCACTAAGTTCCCAGATCGCTTTTCTTTAAATCGACACCAGAGGCAATATCGAAATAAGATCGAGTTGGATTTTGGTCCTGGAGGAGTGGTCTGTTTAGTGGAGCGCCATCTTCAACTGGAGGTACACTATTCTTGCTGTAGCATCAAGAAGCTTCGTAAAGTGTGCAAAATCATTCGAAATAATATTTTAAAGTCGATACGTATGACAGAAGAAAAGCTCCACATCAGAGAAGGTGCCATCACCAAGGTGGACTCTTTCCTATGCTCCTGTGGTGAGGGCAGCGGGGCCCAGCACATCTGTGCCTACAACCCTGAGACACGTATTGTGGAATGTGAGAAGACAAGAGAAGTGTTTGTATTGGAAGCTCATCATCAGCTGTGGCTAGGTGTGTTGTGATGTAGTCTCTGATGATACATGTGATAATTGTATTGATGTAGGAACAGCAATGGAGAGCACTGCACACTCTATTCACTGCAGTGACGACACCAGTGACAGTCATGAGCTACCACCACTAGCAGCAGCAGAAGGTGAGCACTGTATACTGGTGTGGCTAGGTCAACCTCAGCTGGTATTATGTGGTATCATGATAATACAGAGAGTGTGTGATCATGATCAGCTTGTGATGATGGATAGTGACTAGTAAACAGTGTTTACACTAGTAGTCATGTATCATTAGGTACTTTATTACCATATGGTTGGTAAACAAGTTGTAATAGTGGATAATATTATGTACTACAACTACTAACATTGGTTTATCATAAATGTCATAGTTTGTATTCTAGAGATGCTCCATTACTCAGACATTTCCATTATGCATTGCATTGTATTGCTTTGCATGCTTTAAAGTAGGATCTCTTGTTATCCTCAGCTTGGTACATGTGTATTTAACTAAAAAATCTCTCAGTTAGGTATTAGTGACTGTGTGTCAGTGGTTCAGTGTTAGATCATCTTGTGTGACTATAATACCATCTTGTGTGTGTAGGTGCCACACCCACACTACTGGATCTTATGGCAATGAAGGGAGCTGATGGTGAACCACTGAGAGTCATTGAAACTATTGCTGCTGGTAACTACAAGAAGTTTGGAATGTATCTCCTACAAGACAAGAATGGAACAATGGTTGATCTTATCGAGAAGGACCATATCATCAGAGGTGCTGCGAGTGTCACACAAGCCATCCTCCAGAAATGGCTGACAAGTGATGCACCTACTCGTACATATCAACACTTGATAGAGTGTCTCAGACAGTCTGAACTGGGTGCACTTGCTGAGCTCATTGAAAACACAACACAGAGGTATGATACCATCACTCACTCACCCACCACCCACTCACTCACTCTCTTACTTGTTCATCTCTTTCTCAGATAAAGCTGTTCAGTGTCAGATCACTTCATTGTATATCAGCGGGACTGTTAGCAGTACTGATGTGTGATAACTGTTGTCCATGCAACTGTGCCAGTCACCACTTTTATTGTATTATTCAAATTCATCAATTTGATTATTATTGTCTAGTTAGTTTTTATATAATAGTTTAGCAAATTGCATGGACACACACAAATAGCAATGCATGCTAATACAAGGTGTGCACCCAAATGAATAAACAAATTAATTAAGTATACAAAGATGATAGAATAGCATGCATGAGTCCAGATATGTGAAACTGATCAGTAGCCACAAGTGTAGATAGTTAGTAGAGGTCAGCCACGAATACAAGTAATAGTAGAGAGGTAGAATCAAACAAAGTTAGGTGAACAGGTCAGTAAACAAGAGAACAGTAGAACAGCAAGAGGTCAAAGTTCTTACTCCCCACAGCAATCCAGTTGAACAATAATTACCGCTCATTTTTCATAATGTCAATGTTAGCCGAGTCTCACCTATTCACCTATGGTACAGCTATTCATTCTCCATCTCTCTACTATTACTATACTCTAATAACTACCACAAGGACATACAGATACATATCCTTCTTCATAATATATATGATCTCTCAAGGCGGGTTTAGCGGCACAGCAGCTAGCTGATACATATGAGAAGTCCAAGTCTTTTTTTCAATTCAATTCAATTTGAGTTTTACAGAACGGAGGTAAAGTGAAAACTGAAGATGCAAAGAGCAGAAAGAGTGAGGCAGTTCTGAGGAGATCTAGTAATAACAGCTATTAAAACCCCAAAAAGCTAGCAGGAAAATTTAACGCTAACAGGTACATTGTAGATGGCTACACTTGAAACAAGGACAAATAACATGGAAGGAACAGGACAGAGAAGGGTCAAATTGTGATAAAAAATAGACCAAAAATTTGCTTTTTGATTGAAAAAGTGAGACGGTGATAAGTCAATAGGGGGAAGAAAGTTCCAAATGCGGATCAACCTGCAGAAGTAGGAATGATATGTGAAGAAGTGGAGCTAAACTTGTGTACTAGTTTGGCAGCTGAACCGGATCTGGTAGAAGAAATGGAGAATTGGATGAATTCTTTGATAGCAAATTAAGCTAGAGTCAGGAAACTTGAGGCACCTGACAAAAGAATAAGACATCGAACATTTCATATAGCTAGGAACATAGCTATAAATTTTGTACTCTGTATGTGTTGCTTTCTCTGCTGAAACACTACCTCAGACAATCAACTAGACACGAGATTCATCACAGTATCATCAGGTACGCTTGCCTCTCTAAACTTTCTGTCTACGAGTCTCTTTTGTTGTTAATTGGTATAGTTCTATAATTATTATGAACATTGTATTATTGTAACTACTATTTCTTTTATTTTTCCTACACCTTAGTGCTACTGCTTATTATCACTTTAATAATATTAATATTGTGTTATAACCTTGTCCAAAAGATTGTACCCACTTTATTATTGTGATTTTAACCATTAATAATAATTTTTACTGAAAAAAAGAAAAACATTCACTCGTCTAATCTACAATGTAAGCAGTGCAACGATCAATTTTAGTCAAGTATAACACAGTTGACTGTAACCCTAGTAACTAAAATGTAACACGACTACGTACAAAGCACAATAGACCAAAACAGCAAATCATGTCTATTGTGCTCCTTTCAATTCACTGCCGATCTTGTAAGCAGCTGCTTTGTTCCAGTCAAACTTTGTACGAGTGATGGGCAACTGGCGACGAAGTGCCTTGAATGTGGTCTGACTCATTGTCTTGTAGTTCTCACCAAGAGCACTCTGCAAAGAAAACAAGAGAATTGTCATACAAGCACTCTCTTTACAAATATCTACCATGTAGCGGAAAATTTTCTTAGAGCATTTCGCGAATAATCGCTATTGCCCTATCTTTGTCAACAAAAAACAAGACATTCTATTTCTTATCAAGACTTTTGGGGTTAAAAAATTTAGAGAAAAAACTTTCTACCCAACTGGGATTCGAACTCAGACTCTCTAAGAAGTCTACAATGTTAGACCATCACACGCCTTATCACGTGCCCACCATGTTTTACCTTAAAACCAGTATTATTAGTGACCACTTAATTTAGTGTAGTTTTAGCTGTTATTTAATGAGATTCATGCTCATCAACAGTCATTATTACTGCGAAACCACAGCTATGTAGAATGAATCTCATTACAGTTAAATTTTGGTGAACCTAAATTTAGCGTTTATGACCTCACTTTCTAAAAATGCTAAAATTAGTGTTCTCTATAATACTGGTTTTAAGGTTCCTAATTTATTTTAGACCAGGCCTTTAATCGAGACTGGGTTCTATTCAAAGAGGTACCTGATATTCATTCTCTCCCTTTTCAATTGCTTTCACGATTGCCTTAGCAGTGCCGTCTTCATCCTGCAAAGGAACAGAGCAATAAACATCGTACACGAACCAAACCAGTACTAACCGATGACTTGAATGAGTCAGTGATATCCTTGTGTGAAGACAGTTGAACATTACCATCTTCATAGTAGTGTACCTGTAGTACAGTAGCAAAAGGAACGATGATTTAGACCACACAATAACTTGAGAATAAGAACTAGTTTGTGGTAAAGTTAAAAAAAACTTCCAATCGTATTTCAAGTCACAAATTGAGGTAGTAGTAAAATTTTTTGCGTAACAAAATTATTATAAAATAATAAAGAAAATAAGATAAAGCTAATAGTTAATAAAACTAACTACATGTTACTGATAAATTTTGTGGAATAAAATTGCATACAACACAAACACGAATTGTTACTACAGTAGCTAGTGTCTGGTCACCTGAGCATTGACGACTGCCTTTAGCTCTCCAGAGCCTCCAGGTGAGAACACAGCCTCCCATTGTGACCGCCAGCGACCATTCCTACACAACACAGAAAGTGACACACCCACACAACACAGAAAGTGACACACCCACACAACACAGAAAGTGACACACCCACACAACACAGAAAGTGACACACCCACACAACACAGAGTATTATAGCAACATACTATCTACAAATACAATGTCATGTGACTCACCAGAAATTTCTGGGGTTATATTTGTGGTCTTCTATACACACTACCAACTTGATCTTGCTTCCCTCAGTACTACCATACACCTGTATCATGATGACACAGCTCATAAGAACAGTTCAGGTCACTCAAATACAAGTACAAATGCATAGGTACCGTATAGCAGGGAAATTTCACGATAGCGAATTTCGCGAATTACAGACTATTCGCGAAATTTTATCTGCGAATGTCTTGTTTTAGTTGACAAAGATGGCAATAGTGCTGATTCGCGAAAATTCCCGCTATACGGTATAAGGTATATTTTACACATGTATACATGACAAAGAATGAGAAAATTAAATTTATGGATTTAATGGACAAAATTTAATACGTGCAGACATGTAGAACTCCTCTAATCAGGAGCCTTGGGAGTCGGGATAGTGTCCTACAGTAATTGGGCTGATTAGAAAGGTGATGTGGGTTGCTTAACAAAGAATTCGGGTCACATGTAGTGCACACATTAACGTGGGCGTCCTCATTTTAGGATGTCGGGCAATAATTCTTGATATCGCAGACAAAGCTCCAAATCTTCAAGAACAGTAGGTTGACAAATTACCGTAAAGCGGGAAATTTTCGCGAATGCGCGAGATAGAGCATTTCGCGAATAATATTTTCGCGAATCAGCGCTATTGCCCTAGGCTAACTTTGTCAACAAAAAAACAAGACATTCGCGGATAATATATCTGCGAATAGCCTTACGTTTAGCAAAAATTTTCTCCCGCTAAAATTTCCCGTTATACGGTACTTTACATGTACAATAGACAAGTAGCAAGTAACAGGTGTGTTCTAACTCACAGTAGCGATACCAGCAGGGTAGTGACCCTTGATGTAGCCCGCTACTGCCTTATCCAATGCAGCACGATATGGCTCAGCTTTGCTGTCTGTGTGAGCTGGCTCTACATCACCCGCTTCCTACAGACAAGACAAGACAAGTCAGAGAAATGTGAAATGACACAACTAACATACACTCGTTATGTGAGGAAAAATAAACGTTTTTACTTCAACAGAGTAAAAACTTGCATACAATAATACAAACTATTGATACAATCGCATGTGACACGGAATTCCCATTGTAAGTGAAGGAAAAGAATGACCCCAACCAGGCCGACCCCAACTTTGGAGTTGGAAAATTTAAGTAAATATTTAAAAATATGAATTTGTGAATGAATTTGTCATCTGAGTCATACTTATTTTCAATCTAGTTGTACATGTCAAATTTGATGGTTCAGATGTAAGGTAACAAAAACGCGTGGGCAACGACGAAACAATTGACAAGTTAGGATGACACAACTGGCGAGTCTGACGCAAGTGTTACGTCTGAGCTGTACAGTATGATTGTATATAGTATGACTCCTCACCTTCCTCAGATGATCGTATTTGAATTGTTGCTTCCCTCTGGGGTCTAGGTACTTTGAACCATCCAGTTTGCCGTGCCGTGTGATGAGAACCTGCACATGAAAATAAACACAGCATAAAACCCTCGTATCACACACATGACTACTATTAGTATTAGCATTAGTATTGAGATTAGCATGACTACTACTACTACTACTGAGATTAGCAACATAGCTTTAGTCTTGCAAGCTCTGACTTATGCAGTACTAACTAACAAGAAGAGGCGTAATATGAAATTTGTCAGTTTAACGTACAATTTCTCTACTACAGCCTGAATGCTTATTTTCAAGTGGTTAATGCCAGAAAAATTACTCTCAGAATTTAAGAAATACCTTAACCAGTACTAGAACCCATACTAACCACTCAACAAGATGCAATTCCCTTTTCGCATTGCACATTGCGTTGCTCACTTACATTGTAATGCATTTCATACATGTACCTGGCATTTATTAGAATCGATGCATAAAAGAGGGTATTACTATAATTATTATCAGGCAATCTGATAATTTCTCAAATTTACCAGAGTGCATGGGTCCAGAAAGCAAAAATGCACCATTGGTGCGGGTTATGCCTCGGTGGATGTTAAAATTTGAGCATGTAATGCTATAACAGAGTAGGATTCATATTCAGCTGCCAGCATTCAAATATAGCACAAGCAGAAGCAAAGATGCATAATTATGACAGCACGTACATATGCATGCAGTAGATCCACGGAAGGATCAAAACAGTATCATGGAAGCATGCAATGTAAGCTGCAGTAGAAACAAGTTAAAGTATACTGCAACAAGACTACTGCACTCATTGCTGTGAGAATACTGCTACAAATATCAACAAACACAACTATCCACCATTCTACAAACACAGCAACTGCAGATGCGCATGTATACAGGATTTCTGTACAGTAGTACTTTAGTTATGCAATCAGAAGCCAATCAGTGCTGACCACAATTCAACTGGGCGTGTCTACAGTGTTTAGTACAGCACACGCATACCACGAGCGAGATAGCTTCCATAGCTTGCTTACACAATTTCTCTGGACCTGCGCTGCTATCCTGTAGTAAAATTCTAACCTATCAGGTTCTAGGCAGTCAACTGTGGACAGCCTTGCCTTCGGAGAAGTCCAGATCGCCAGCAACGGCAAACAAAGTAAGCAAATCACGCCATAACTCTAGAACAAAGCTTTGTATCGAAATTTCGCTAGTTCACATCCGAGATAATATCGATTTCTACCTGCATGGCAAGTTTCATAGCTTACCTTTCAGCGTGCGCCGCAAAAATAGTGTGACAGACAGACAGAATGAATGACAGACAACGCGATTACAGAATGCCTCGTGGCTCCGCCCACCGAGGCATAAAAAGGAAGCGACAAATTCAATAATACCAATATCCTGGCACAATAATCTATTTAGTTGTATGGTTATGAAAAATAACAATGAGAAGGTTTACTCAATGACCACAGTGTAGTCAATATCCTAAAATGGTTACACAGTGTGTTTACCTGGTCTCGATCCACCTTTGCTGGAGTGAACTGGTCCATGTTGTACTCACTAAATGCACTACAGACAAGAATAAAACAAACGTTTATAGAGAGAGAGAATACCAACACACAGTAATACCATAATCTAGCAATCTGAGGGGCACTAGAGAATATACACAATGAACCACTTTGCTCAAGCATAAAAACAACACGTTACATGAATCAAAATGCACATTTTATCACACACGCACGTACGCACACATCCCATTAGTACTACAGATGTATACAGTGACTAAATTTAAACTTTTGGTTTCTAGTGGAGGAATAAATACCCGAGTTACAACACTGTGTACAAAGTTAGGTCACACACATGAGCACGGACACACACACACGAGCACACACACACAAAAAGACAAAGACAAAGTTTACCCGCCACCCTCCTCAAGAGGAGTTCTACACCATGAATGTGGAAGTGATTCCACACCATGAATGTGCAGGTGGTGATGCGGACCCAGCAGTAAGGATGGAAACATACATGCCAGGATTCCTGTGCACTAAGCAGGTTCTAGGGCCGGTGCTAGCATGATGGTATCTCCTGAAGCCTGGCCAGGCATCTTGCAGGAGCATCCAGCTGTGATCACAACAGGAGGCGTGAACATGTGCCCACATGGACCTCCTATTGTACATGACCACAGCCAGTGAACTTTGCCTCCCCAGTACAAGACCAGGTACCCGTTTTACAGATGGGTCAGCTGGTGGGCTGGAGTACATGTGATGGTTTTTTTTTTTCCTCCTGCTCTGGGATTCGAACCAGTGTCCTCTGGGTTGTAAGCCCAAGACTCTACCAGTTGAACCAACAGGGCACCCACGCACACACACACACACACACACACACACACACACACACACACACACACACACACACACACACACACACACACACACACACACACACACACACACACACACACACACACACACACACACACAAGTTCACGGTTTCACACACACATACACACATGCATTTTAATTATGCGAGAAAAGCTTGTATATTAGAATCTTCATGGTGTTTTCTTGAGGGTGGTGTCACATTACTATGCAGGCATGCAAAGTTATAATAAACTCCTAATCTCTACACATGCCACAAGAATGAGCTTTGATAATTGATACTGTATTAGAATGTGGTACTGTGTATGGTTGCTAATGGTAACAAACAGACTACTGTATGGCTCCGCCCATCGAGGGTAACTATGACAACGTACCTTGATGCTCCCTCCTTTAACAGCCGGTCATTGCCCAGTAATACACGAACATCTGAGAAAAAAATTATCACAAATTACATAAACAATTGAGAACAGTTGGTATGTTTAGCTAATGCTGGAATGCTGTGAGACTGTCGATGCAAGTTGCAGTTTACAAGAAAAAATGGGTGAAAATTTTTGAAAATAATACTCTTTTTATTACTAGACCAAAGTGTAACAAGCTGGAAGTTGGGTAGTTAGAGGAGGCATGTCCCTACTCCTCCTTCAGAGGTTGTTTATCACACCACATGACACCACACAACATGACACACACTTGTCAAACACACGCGTGCATGTTCTTACCGTTAAAAACTTCATTAAACTCTCCGGGAGGAGCATTCTTGATGAAACCTGAAACAATTCTTATCTGTAGACGAAGAAGATAGATACAATTTCATCAGGCAAACAAGCTTATTGCTGTAAAAGAGTTTTCTAGAGATCACATAACACATGTACACTAAATCTGGAGACCAGTGAAGCAGTAAATTTGTCCAAATTAATGAGGTGACTCATTTCATTGAAATGCCTTCATCAAAGCATGTCCAGTTTGAGCCGAGGTTCACATTACTGAACCTTAGTTCATGGGTAGTGATGATATGGGTTACTAATACTAAAACACTTTTAGTTTGAGGAAACTTGTTTTGGTATACTATACTAAAACTAAAATTAAAGCTTTCAAACTTAACTAAAACTACAGTGGAACCTCTCTAAGGTGGACACCATCGGGACCAACAAAAATTGTCCATTATAGAGAGGGTGTGTCCTCTGGTCAGGGGTTATTATACAATAATTATGTGGGTTATATGTGGGATTCGATCAATAAGTGACCATTATAGAGGAATGCTGTAATACTAAACAAAATCTCTATAACAAGCTCTCCTTTTCTATTGTATTCAGCTCAACTGGCGCCATAAAAAGGAAATACACCTCACTGAAGGCAATATAGACACATACATGCATTTCAATGTTACTTTAATCAGACAGGAACTAGTAATAAGAAACACTGAGCATGTGTGTACTTTCACCGTGGGCTCTGTATACAAACTGGTCTATAAAAGCTTACAGTATACAACCATCAACACTAGCTCTTAGGAAGAGATCACCAGAGTATTACAATACACCAACTGTTGTTGTAAATCACTGAGTTATCAACAACACTTCTAAAGGCTGTGTTGCATCTTCTCTTTGCGTTGTCTCATTACAAGTTTACAACCAGAAATTACTAACCAAGTACAAAAGTAAAGTATGTAGGAGATGTTATGAACTGTCTTTCATACTCGAAATGCTTTCTGAACACAATGATAGGAGACCAAAACTGCTTGTAGCATTTGTAAGGCAGATGCGATAATTTCACATGGAAAGGAGAAAAGTGAAAATGACCACCGACTGAAAATGTTCAAAGTTAAGAAGGGCATTAAATAGGATACTTAATAGACATGTGCCGAAATGTGTGTGATTTTAGTGTTGGACGTGACAAAAGCTTTCTACGTTTACAGTTATCGAATGACCCATAAGCCGGAACTTTTTGATATCGAACCACCACCATGGTGAAAGCTGTACTCCTATACACTGCTATCCCGATGAATTGTTAGGGATAAGATTCTGAAAAGGTCAGAATGAAGCACTGAGGGGTCTATCAAAGAACACCACATCACCAAATCGAAACACAGATTGGAGCTCAACTAAGATCTAATCTTCTATGTAGCTTAATTCATACATGACAAGCTACTCAGATAAAAATCAAGTATGTTCATAGTTATTAAAGAAAGCTATGCACATATGTATGAACCAAAAGCAAGCAAAGTAGAGGATCACACATTCTTAAATTAAGCAGCATGTGTGCTCAACAGTGAGTACAAGCAGTGTCAAGAATAGTCTTAGCTTATTGACAGAGAACTACGACGAGGCTGTGCTAGTCACTGAGTCAACACACAAAGACACAACAATCTGGCTATGGCTGATAACCAACCAACTAGAGACGCCATCACCTTTTAACCCACTCCGACACGCTTCCAACACATAATACTGACCTTATCAGATTCAGATACCTCGTTGTCGAAGTCGGCCATGGCTGTAGTACTGCTGGCAAGCAGAGGGAGGCGAGGAGATGTCGTGACCGGCGAAGACAATCCTACTGGATCACGTGTGATGGCGACCACGCCCTATAACACGTCATTATTAATGCGCCTTATTGAGCGCAATTATTGCGTCCGTAAAATCAATTATTGCGTCTTAATTTAAAACTTCTCTCACAACACAACACGACAAAGCTGCTCTAGTACTGGTCTACCCAAGGGTTTTCTGATATGAAACTGTCTATTACATCCTTCATAGCTAGGTTAGGTATTAGCTGGTCCTGTGTGAGCTTCTGCCTTGTAACCGGGTCAAAATGTCCAACTCTCTGTAGTCAAGTGAGTGAGTGAGTGAGTGAGTGAGTGAGTGAGTGAGTGAGTGAGTGAGTGAGTGAGTGAGTGAGTGAGTGAGTGAGTGAGTGAGTGAGTGAGTGAGTGAGTGAGTGAGTGTGTGAGTGAGTGAGTGAGTGAGTGAGTGAGCGAGTTTGCAAGTGAAGGAAGGAGGGAGAAAGGGCAGGAGGAAGTGAGTTGGTTCAAAGTGCAACTACAATACTCACATGAAGGTGCTCTTCTATATCATTTCTGTCATACCTAGAGCAGGAAGGAAACAGTGATACAACATCTACAGGTTGTTTGCTAACGTTACTCCACTAGGAGTGATGACAGGATCCTTCATTAATTCAAAACTGATTTTTCCACACAAGTAGTCAGGAACATCATGCATCTAAAAAATAAAAATAAAATTTCTAGGCAAGCATATTTGAAATGTTGAGTTTTTGTGGATACTTGTGAGCCTGCAAGCGGAAAGTGGACTCAATAAGGATAGGTGAGGCTTTCTGGTATCTTTTATGACTTCGCTACAGGTGTCTACAGTTCGCACCTGCTCAGTCAAAAGTGCAAGTTTCTAGTGCCATAGGCATGTAAAGCATGGCTGTGTGTTATTGCCAGATCTTGAAAATCACTGTAAAAGTAAGTTTTCTTGACAGATTCAAATTTTTGGCACTAAATTGCTCGCTATATCAGTAATGCTCACTCTAGTCCTGGCTGTTCACAGTCATCGAAATTTCCACTGGCAGTTAGATTATGTGGTTGATTAAAACACACACACACCTTTCTGTTGTTGTCCGCCTCTTCAAACACACAATTGAGCTGTGATAGGTGTTGCTCCTGAGCAGAAATAATAACAACACAGTATTAATGTATTGATTTGATCACCAATAATTATTTGGTCAGAGTGAAGATCTTACTGGTCGTTTCTCGCTAATTTAAACAGAGAAGTACTGTTCACTATTTTTTAAAACTGTCCGAACTATGTAAACATAAATTTGTTTATTTTTACAATAATACATACCAAATTTTTTTACCTTAACCCTTTAACCCCTAATGTCGCCTTTTGGCGACATACATACTTCAGACACCATAACTTTATCAAAAAGTGTTAAAATATCCCAAAATAAGCCAAATTGAAGAATACAAAAACCGCAAAAAATTGACCGGTTTTCGGCACGCCCCCTGCGCTAAACGTTATGGCGACGGCATTTTTCTATGGCTTCAGTGCAAAATTCACAACATTTTAGGAAAAACAAAATGGCTGCCAAGAAAATTTGGACATTTTATGGCTTCAGGGTGCTCGGAAACACATTTTTAGACATTCTCTATGATCTGGGCTACATTTTGTACTCACCAAAACCACTGCTATTTGTGTGTACTTTTCAGCAGCCAGCCCCAAAGTACTAACTTTGAGCAAAATTTGACGAGGTCGTTGCACTTTATCGGCTTCACTTTCGAAGTGGGAGGGGCATATTGACCGACTTGAGTGTGGGCAATTGCGGCTACTCACTGGGGTAAAAGGACGCAAATTTGAGACCAGTAGCTCAAAAGACACACGAGATATTCACGAGAGAAGTGGTCAGCATTTACGAGGTTAAAATTTCAGCTGGATAATTTAGTAATTAAAGGGTTAAACATAAAAATTTTGGCATGTAAATTTTTAGTCTAGATGACAATAATAATTATTATTGTGAATAAAATATAATTACTCCTATGTCAATATACAGGAATGATGCGAACATTTCACACTTAGAAGGCACCGATGAAAAAAGCGAAAAAATTTCCTGCATGAAATAATTAATAAACGAGATTCACAAGAATGTAATGATATTCACAACTGAATCTGTGCATTCAGATGAGCAAAGATTCTTGTTCGGAACGACAGTACTCATCATGACCATGTCCTTGGGCTTTGGACCATAATATTGCTAGTGCTATTCACCTTCCGCCCTGGTCGTAACATACACTATAGTACATTAAAAATAGAGCTTCAGCCAAAAATATTATTTTGTGTTTGTACAAATTATGAATTTTGCTCTTGTGAAGTGAAATTTAATTTTGATGCATAATAATCATTCAACAATACAATGTGAAATTCAAAAACAACAAAGAGCATGACACTCAGTTACTTACATATTCACTTTGTACAGTCGATTGATCACTGCTTGGTAGTTGTGCTATTTGACTGTGGTAAAGAAAAAGAGACAGTGAGCTCACTTCAAGTCAAGAGAGTATTCTGCTGAAGTGCTATGTTCTTTATAGTACAGGTGTACTTACGGAGTCAGTACCGATATATTGTACTGCTTGACTACAACAACAGATGTGTGTTCATTAGAATTTATAACTCCAATAATTTCATGACCTTTTTATACACTCTAACGTCCGTACCCATTATCACAGCTGCTGTAAACGTAAATTTGAAATAAGAGCACACAGCAACACACAACACACTGTAGCTAAAGAGTCAGTATAAAGTAGGGTACAAATTCGAACTAAAAGTCTATAGTAGCTGTTGAGTTACACACTCTTGCTGTTGAGACAGTGTTATTGCTCATTATACTCGCTGGGGTTGAGTATACGATCAGCATACAAACTGTCCGCTACAAAGTCATTGACTGAGACTGTAGTAACAGGCACAATGAGAGGAGCTTGCTCTTGATCTGGCTCCTCATCAACTGCATTCCTTTCTGTCTTATTCTTGCACAAGATTTGTACACACCAAAGCTTGACCAGATGACAAGTGATATAGAGACAGAGACCCAAGAATGGTAGAAACATTATACAGAAGCCAGTTAATGGAAAATGGCTCTCTATATGTACCATATAACCAAACAATACATAAGATGAAAGCAAAAGTAGGAAAAACACGAATATGAAGTTGGTAAAGCTGTGAAATACTTGTTTGTATGGTCGAAACAAAACTATCATTGCTGCCAAAACAAAGCTTAAACAAATCTCAATGCTCAGAAGTATAAACATTAGCGCACCATTGATCGGTGCAACTATGACAGCAACATAAAAGAAGCGAAACAGAAGATATATTCCAGCAAAGTACCTTCTCTCACTGTCATCAGTTGCACTGTTTTTAAAGCAGCCTTGATAAGCATCCACCAGTGCATGCAGACCTGGCCTGTCTAACTTACATCTTGTCAGACATCGCTGGAAAGATTTGAGATGATAGAATAAGAGAACAATAGTTGGAGTAACTACAAATACCAGTAGACACAATATTGCCAGGACACCATATGCAGCATGAGGCCAACCAAAGTACCTTAAGTTAGCATCACAATAAAATGATACGGTATAGTATTCATGATCAGTATATTTTTGAGTTTCATCCATTACAAAAGTGAACTTCAGCAGTTTAGCTGAGGTGGCTAGGAAGCGCATGTATGATAGTAGTATCAAGCCAGCATAAGTGTCAATTAGTGATGGCTGTATTTTGAATTTTTGCCAGAAGCGAGCCAGCAGCTGATGGACTGGTCTAGTGGTGTATACAACAAGCCTGTAGCCATTATTGTACCACTTGATCCAAGTATATGTCACTGCAATAAACACCAGAGGACAGGCAGCTGTGATGTATTGGAGAAGAATAGCTTCAGCTGCTGTGTCTATGGGAGGGATACAGAAAGGAACTGGGTCAAGATTGAGAAAATTAAGGTTCCAAATACTGTACACTGTGAGAGGAATACTCAAATAGTAGTGATGATAAAGGTCTATAATTGTAAAACTAATCTCTGTTGATGGCCCATGGCAGTACACTGTCGGTACCCAAGATGTATAGCCTAGTCCTGGAAATTGTAGTGTTATCATTTGACTGAACATTACAAATCCACTAAGACCACCATCAGTGATGTTGATGTGAAGAACTACTAATAATATCAACAACACTAGAGTCGGCACTAGCTGCAGTAGTAAGAAAAGAGCTACTCCATAGTATGAAGAATTACACTTTATACAAGAGAGGTCTGGATCATTAATGGCTATAGCATATCCATCACTATCATTGCACTTGCCACACAGTATTCCAATTCTGCCTTGAGCACAAGGAAATTCTGTGTCCACATACATGTATGTAGAGGGACAAGCTCCATAATGCCCTGGTGACCAACAATTTTCACAAATTGGTACTTTACTACATCGATCAAAGTACACAGTAATGGCAACACCAGAGAACTGAAGTGGATAAACATACAAGAGTGACGAGTGATGGAGATTATAACAGTCAATCCATATACTTGACGATAGTGTACTTCGTTGTAATTTCTCATACATAATGTACATGTATGCATTACCACTAACAATCTCAACCATGATCTTGTCCCGGTCGGTTATGTCAATGCCCCAGATGTCATACACTGTTAAGTTGTGTATTATAGCCGGAAGATAACCTCCTGAAGATACTGTGTAGTTTAATGGACCAGTGTAGATAAAGTAAGCTGGACCAGAACTTAACTCACGAGTGCAGTCATCGTCATAACTATACGACCATCCTGTCCAACGGAAAGTGCTGTTTGAAGGATTTGAAAACATGTTATAAGATTTAACCGAGTCCACATAGATTGCATTAGTTTGTGGTTCATCATAGTATATTGTCATCCGTTGGTTATCAACGAAGGTGATGCTCACTCCCCAGTCATCAGGATGGAGTGATGGGTTGCTGTGCTTAAAAATACAATCCTCAAGTCCCGCTTGACCAAGAGTACAAGTGTCAGCATATATGGCACCGCCATGACCTGAAGCTGAGTTATATTTGAACAAGAGAGAAGAGCCAGTATTCAGAATAATAAAGCTGGAATTCACCTGGATACCAGCTCCATTATAAGCACTGTTGCTGATAAACTGTAGTCGAGCAGATGATGTGAGTTCAATGGACGAGGAACAAAGACTCAGAGCTGATACAGTGCTTACAGCCTAAAGAGGGCACTCATCTGATTGTTTAATTCAGTCTACAAAACTATCTACATCGCTATTTCTATTGCATTAATGCAGATTGCAACTTTGACCATGAGAAAATACAAGACACACGATGCTCTACAGCTCTCTCCCATTGAAGCTAATACAATAGCGCCATGTTTGTGACATCACTACAATTTGTACGACGTCACGACGAACCACACCTACGACACAGCAGCCACTGTCTAGCGCCACAACGAGGCTTGGCGGTTATTATTCCTCGAGCTTAGCTAATATATATGCTGCAGAAGCACGCTTAAGAACGGGCAAAGCGCAAAACACAGATTTTGATCGGCGCCATTCTTGCCGCTCGACGGTTAGCGGCACAGCACAAGCAGAAATGCGTAATCGATAAACGCTCATATTGGATGAATATCATTATAACACGGCAGAGAGTCGAAGTGACAGCTACAAGTTGGTGTTCTCGACGACCGCGTTTGCGCATGGATGGACGTATCACGCTAGTTTAAAAACTAGTGAAAACTACAAGTATTCGGCTATCCATATATCAAGTGTTTTTTCTTAACTCGCAAAGCTGTTGAATTCTCAGCTTAAAGCAATTTTCAACTCAAAAACACTAAAATTTCTGTCCTTTTTGGCTTCCTACATTAGCACGGATCTAAGATAAGCCTCCAAACTTTGTGAGATGAACAAAGACCTACCTTACAATCAAACAGTAAATGGTTTTTGCTTAACTCAAAACAGCACTAAAATGCTGGCTTAAAGGTCATTTGCAATTGGAAGGTGTCAACTTGTATCACTTAAACATTATTATTTTCAGAACCACATAGAATTACTATTTCTAATTTGACTAACATAGGCAGAGAGGATCATTCTACACTTACACCAACTTTGGAAGCAATAGCTCCCAGAATAATGTTTTTACAACAAAATATGTACTGAGTTGCTAAAATCAGCTGAGTGCCCTCTTTAGGCTGTATGCACTGTATACTATTCCAAGCAAATGTTATGTCACCATGAAATACAACATGTGGCATGGAGTCCACTAGTAGACTACCATCGCATGGTAATATATATCCATTCCTCAATACAGTACTGCATTGACCATTAGTAAAGTTACTGCTCTCTACTGTAATGTTCAGAAGTTGGTTACACTTACCACTTTGAGACAAGTAAGCAGATGTTCCTTGAAATGCTGTATTGTTGTCAAATGTACATTTCTCAATAAGTAGGTTGTCAATGTCAGTTTGACGCATAAACTTATTACACACTAGATTTGCAGATATGCCACCACCAATATCAGCTTCATTCGAGACAATCCTGCTACTGTAAATAGCAAATGTATTGACAAAGAATCGCTTTGTATTGAACCCAATAAAGATACCTCCTCCACTGGTATAACTAGCTGTCTCTACCAATGCTTCATTCTCTGTCACCTCAGCATTGTCTACAGTTACAGTATTACCACTGGCATTGTCATAGAAGCCTAGATACAAACCACCTCCAAACTGTGCCTTGTTGTTGTTCAGACGTACATTATTGACCAGTTGTACAGTGTTGTTGGTTGCTTCTCCTCTGAGCACCACTGAGATGCCTCCTCCTCCTCTAGTGGTACTGCCACACGGGTTGATCCACTGGCCAGCTGCTACACTACTAGCAGTGTTGTGAGTGAAGGTGGAGTTACTTATAGTACAGAATGATTGAGAGGTGGCCTCGCTAGCCTCTAGCACTAACCCTCCTCCTCCGTACATGAACTGACACGAGTCAATGCTAACTTTGTCCATTGCATTATAAACAGCAACACCAGTGCCACTAGACTCATTAACGTGAAGATTGCTCAATTCTACTGAAGAGCAGCCAGTGAACAATATTGCTACATGGATCTGATAACAAGCATAGCTTCGTAGCTTTCCACAGCGACTGAAGCTCAAGTTATTCATTGTAATATTTGTTGACCAGAAGAATGCTAGACCAGTCAATGGCTGACACGTGATGACTACAGGCTCACCTTGACTGGCATTACCCACAATGGCTAGCTGGGACATGTCCTTGAGCTGAGTCTCACTGCCATTGTGCAGCTGGTGTTGCCCTGGTTGGAGGAGGATGGTGATGGAGTGTTTGTAATGCTGGGCTCCTTTGAGAGCCAGGTTGAGGGAGAAGCAGGGGGTGGAGTAGCCTCCCTCCCAGCAGGAGGAGTCATTGACACCAGTATGGCTCACATAGATCAGCCTCTGATCCACGGTATTGCAGAGAGTGAGCACTGGCAGAGCCAGCAGAATACTAACGCAAAGCATCATGAGAATAATGATGCATGAAGAGGCAGATCAATTGTAAGAGCATTATACATGTAAAGGTCAATAACTAATTCACTAAGAACACAAAAGAGTGTTTGCAATACTTTTAATTCATCTGCTGAACACCTGCTGACTGTAAGAAGTAGTTAACACTGATACCAAGAGATTACAATTAAGAAGAGTGTCGAACGTAGCATACCGCGAACATAAACTAACGTGACTGGCACGAGAGAAATCGCCGTAAATGTATCCGTAATTTGTTAGAATATGTCATCTGCTTATGTTTGCGAGGGGACGTGGTCAAGCATCAGACGTCATTGTTGAGCCCGCGATAGTACAGCCATCGATCCGCGCCGACAGCGCGCCTATGGAGCAGCAGGATTCAGCGTCATTCAGCTCACGTGTGTGTCACGTTACTTTATACACAGATTATGTATGCGGGTATGCTACATTTAAAACTCTTCTTAATTATAAACTCTTGCTGATACTGATCAGCATTGCACTGCACAACACAGGGTCCGGTACATGATAGGGTCCTCCTGTTCGTGTTATTCTCAATTTGAATAAGAAATTGAACAGCGGAAGAGCCATTATAAAGCCACACATCTGAGAACGTTTTCATCAAAAAGCAGATTAATGGTCAGAGCAGCGTTTACAGACATACATAAAAGTTCAATAACAAAAAGAACAAAAGAATGTTTGCAACAATGATTTTAAAAAGTTTTTAAAACACAGCTGTTGAACCTGCTTCAGCAGGTGTCACTGAGACTACCTGCTGTCATATGGTATACTGATTAGCATTGCAATGGACTGTACACACAAGGTATGTAGTTTATGAGGACTCTAGTCACAATGGTCCTATTCTCTAGCAGTCATTTGTTTACAGCAGCTGCTATACACAAATGTTTCTGAGATTTGAATACACACAGTTAAACCATACACACAATGATTCCAGTCCAAACAACACATAGCTAAAACGTTAGCATAGTGTAGAGCATTATTATAAACTCTAAAATCAATACACTTTAGGATTTGACTATGTTATTGCTCATTGTATTCACTGGGGTTGAGTATACGATCAGCATACATACTGTCTGCTACAAAGTCATTGACTGAGACTGTAGTAACAGGTACAATGAGTGGAGCTTGCTCTTGATCTGGCTCCTCATCAACTGCATTCCTTTCTGTCTTATTCTTGCACAAGACGTGTTCTTGAGCAAACAATAAGTGATGTAGAGACAGAGAACCAAGAAGGGTATAAACATTACGAAGAAGAAAATTTGTGAAAAGGGGTTATTAATTAGAACCAACAATTGAATCTGACACTTTTGCCACATCCTACTGTTTCATTCCTTTCTCAGTTGAATCAACAGGTGTTTTAGGACCGCACACTTGATCTTTTGTGAAAGATTTTGGAC
>OZ024789.1:6259436-6491663 GCA_964017065.1 Haliclona indistincta
GTATTCATTTAGCCCTGGTGACTGATACAAAAACCTGGCGGTGTCCAGGTGAGCAAACAGCATAGTTTTTAGACCATATTCTATGCCAAAGTATGCATTTCAGGGTAAACTGAAACCTTAAAATGTCATAAGCAGTGAGGGGCTCTGCCCCTTTGAACCCCGGGTTAATGAGGGGACACCCAGTTTAAATTCCCCCCGTGCTGTACATTTCAATGGAAAGGGTGCAACGAAAAACAGTGCGTTTTATTTAAAGTCGTCTTTTGCAATTAAACTTAGTTTGACCTTTCCCCGATTGAAAAATTCGCGATGTTATTGTGCTCACAGTGTTATGTGTGATAAACTATGTAATAAATCATTTATTGCCCTACACAACTCGGGCATTAGCCGACATTAAGGGGGCGGTGCATGATTTTATGGGGGACTTTGATGTGCTGCATCTTGTTTTCTGCTTAGCATATATGCACAAAAGTGCTTTTATTGATTAGACCAAGTCTAACACTACCTGCCGTGCAACTATGGCGAGCTGGTGACGCTCTCGGGTACGCACAAAAGACCTCGCTTCTGCTACATGGTTTGTACACGTTTTCTCGACTTCTGAGCTAGAGATCGACGCGCTGTAAACGCAGTACTATTCAGTACCATCTTGCACAGAAACGTATAGAGCGATTTGTCGATATTCGTTCGCGAAGGTAGCAAAGCAGCGTTCGTGCACTAGAAAAAACTACGCTGTAAAAAAAGTAAGCGCTATTACGAAAATTCGCTCTATACGTTTGTGCGCAAGATGCTACTGAATAGCACTGCGTTTACAGCGCGTCGATCTCTTGCTCAGAAGTCGAGAAAACGTGTACAAACCATCCGTGTATTATTTCTGCCATGGAGATCGGTTTGTTTATAAATAGTTATTCAACCACAAGAACATAACCATGTAACTATGAATAATTTGAATATTAAGTCCTTGCACCGCCACCTTAATGACCTCAGGAAAGTCGGTTGCCCTCTTACAGTCTCGGGCTATGCCCTCGACCGTTACTCGGGCAACCAACTTTCCCACGGTAATTAATGTCGGTTAATGCCCTCGCGTGAGGGCAATAACTAATACTTATAACTCCAATAATTTCGTGACCTTTTTATACACTCTAACGTCCGTACCCATTATCACAGCTGCTGTAAACGTAAATTTGAAATAAGTGCACACAGTAACACACAACACACTGTAGCTAAAAAGTCAGTATAAAGTAGGGTGCAAATTCGAACTTTAAAGTTTATAGTTGCTGTTGAGTTTTACAAACTCTTGCTGTTGAGACTGCGTTACTGCTCATTATACTCGCTGGGGTTGAGTATACGATCAGCGTACAAACTGTCTGCCACAAAGTCATTGACTGAGACTGTAGTAACAGGCACAATGAGAGGAGCTTGCTCTTGATCTGGCTCCTCATCAACTGCATTCCTTTCTGTCTTATTCTTGCACAAGATTTGTAGACAACAGGGCTTGAGCAGACGATAAGTGATATAGAGACAGAGACCCAAGAAGGGTAGAAACATTATACAGAACCCAGTTAATGAAAATATAAAATTGCTGTCTATAAGTAACTCATTACCAAAACATGCATAAGTTGAAAGCAAAAGTAGGAAAAACACAAATATGAAGTCGGTAAAGCTATAAAATACTTGTTTGTATGGTCGAAACAAAATGATCACTACTGCCAAAACAAAGCTTAAACAAATCTCAGTGACTAGAAATAGCACACCATTGATCGGTGCAACTATGACAGCAACATAAAAGAAGCGAAACAGAAGATATATTCCAGCAAAGTACCTCCTCTCACTACCATCAGTTGCACTGTTTTTAAAGCAGCCTTGATAAGCATCCACCAGTGCATGCAGGCCTGGCCTGTCTAACTTACATCTTGTCAGACATCGCTGGAAAGATTTGAGATGATAGAATAAGAGAACAATGGTTAGAGGAACTACAAATACCAGTAGACACAATATTGCCAGGACACCATATACAGCATGAGGCCAACCAAAGTAGCTCAAGTTAGCATCATAATAAAATGATACGGTATAGTATTCGTGATCAGGAGTTTCATTCATTACAAAAGTGAACTTCAGCAGTTTAACAGAGGTGGCTAGGAAGCACATGTATGATAGCAGCATCAAGCCAGCATAAGTATCTATTAGTGATGGCTGTATATTGAATCTTTGCCAGAAGCGAGCCAGTAGCTGATGGACTGGTCTAGTGGTGTATACAACAAGCCTGTAGCCATTATTGTACCACTTGATCCAAGTATATGTCACTGCAATAAACACCAGAGGACAGGCAGCTGTGATGTATTGGAGAAGAATAGCTTCAGCTGGTGTGTCTATGAAAGAGATACAGAAAGGAACTGGATCAAGATTGAGGAAATTGAGGTTCCAAATACTGTACACTGTGAGAGGAATACTCACATAGTGGTCACGATAAATATCCATAATACTATTAATAACCACTGTCGACAGCCCAAAGCAGTACAATGTCGGCGGCATCCAGGATGAATAGCCTAGTCCTGGAAATTGTAGTGTTACTATTTGACTGAACAGTACAAATCCACTAAGACCACCATCAGTGATGTTGATGTGAAGAACTGCTAATAATATCAACAGAACTAGAGTGAGCACTAGCTGCAGTAATAAGAAAAGAGCTACTCCATAGTATGAAGAATTACACTTTTTACAAGAGAGCTCAGGATCATTAATGGCTATAGCATATCCTTCACTATCATTGCACATGCCACACAGTAGTCCACTTCTGCCTTGAGCACAAGATTGATCAGAATACAATTCGGCGTCCATATATGTAGAGGGACAAGCTCCATGATGCCCTAGTGACTCACAATGTTCGCAAATTGATACTTTACATCGATCAAAGTACACAGTAATGGCAACACTAGAGAACTGAAGTGGATAAACATACAAGAGTGATGAGTCATGGAGATTATAACAGTCAATCCATATACTTGACGATAGTGTACTTCGTTGTAATTGGTCATACATAGTCATGTATGCATTACCACTAACAATCTCAACCATGATCTTGTCCGGCTCGGTTATGTCAATGCCCCAGATGTCATACACTGTTAAGTTGTGTATTATGTCTGTTAGATAATCTCCTGAAGATACTGTGTAGTTTAGTGGACCAGTGTAGATAAAGTAAGCTGGACCAGAACTTAGCTCACTAGTGCAGTCATCGTCATCGTCATAACTATATGACCATCCTGTCCAACGGAAAGTGCTGTTTGAAGGATTTGAAAACATGTTATAAGATTTTACCGAGTCCACATAGATTGCGTTAGTTTCCTGTTCATCATAGAATTTAATTGTTTGTTGGTTATCAACGAAGCTGATGCTCACTCCCCAGTCATCAGGATGGAGTGATGGGTTGCTGTGCTTAAAAATACAATCCTCAAGTCCCGCTTGATCTATAGTACAAGTGTCAGCATATATGGCACCGCCCTGACCCGAAGCTGTGTTATATTGGAACAAGAGAGAAGAGCCAGTATTCAGAATAATAAAGCTGGAATTCACCTGGATACCAGCTCCATTATAAGCACTGTTGTTGATAAACTGTAGTCGAGCAGATGAAGTGAGTTCAATGGACGAGTAATGAAGACTCAGAGCTGATATTTCATTCTGAGCAAATGTTATGTCGCCATGAAATACAACATGTGGCATGGAGTCCACTAGTAGACTACCATCACATGGTAATACATATCCATTCCTCCTCAATACAGTACTGCATTGACCATTAGTGATGGTACTGTTGTCTACTGTGGTGTTCAAAAGATGTTGGTTACACTTACCACTTTGTGACAAGTAAGCAGATGATCCTTGAAAAGCTGTATTGTTGTCAAATGTACATTTCTCAATAAGTAGGTTGTTAATGTCAGTTTGACGCATAAACTTATCACACACTAGATTTGCAGATATGCCACCACCAATATCAGCTTCATTCGAGACAATCCTGCTACTGTAAATAGCAAATGTATTGCCAAAGAATCGCTTTGTATTGAACCCAATAAAGATACCTCCTCCACTGGTATAACTAGCTGTCTCTACCAATGCCTCATTCTCTGTCACCTCAGCATTGTCTACAGTAACAGTATTACCACTAGCATTGTCATAGAAGCCTACAAACAAACCACCTCCAAACTGTGCCTTATTGCTGTTCAGACGTACACTATTGACCAGTTGTACAGTGTTGTTGGTTGCTTCTCCTCTGAGCACCACTGAGATGCCTCCTCCTCTAGTGGTACTGCCACACGGGTTGATCCACTGGCCAGCAGCTACATTACTAGCAGGTTGTGAGTGAAGGTGGAGTTAGTTATAGTACAGAATGATTGAGAGGTGGCCTCGCTAGCCTCTATCACTAACCCTCCTCCTCCGTACATGAACTGACACGAGTCAATGCTAACTTTGTCCATTGCATTATAAACAGCAACACCAGTGCCACTAGACTCATTAACGTGAAGATTGCTCAATTCTACTGAAGAGCAGCCAGTGAACAATATTGCTACATGGATCTGATAACAAGCATAGCTTCGTAGCTTTCCACAGCGACTGAAGCTCAAGTTATTCATTGTAATATTTGTTGACCAGAAGAATGCTAGACCAGTCAATGGCTGACACGTGATGACTACAGCCTCACCTTGACTGCTATTACCCACAATAGCTAGCTGGGACATGTTCCTGAGCTGAGTCTCACTGCCATTGCGCAGCTGGTGTTGCCCTGGTTGGAGGAGGATGGTGATGGAGTGTTTGTAATGCTGGGCTCCTTTGAGGGCCAGGTTGAGGGAGAAGCAGGGGGTGGAGTAGCCTCCCTCCCAGCAGGAGGAGTCATTGACACCAGTATGGCTCACATAGATCAGCCTCTGATCCATGGTATAACAGAGAGTGAGCACTGGCAGAGCCAGCAGAATACTAACGCAAAGCATCATGAGAATAATGATGCATGAAGAGGCAGATCAATTGTCAGAGCATTATACATGTAAAGGTCAATAACTAATTCACTAAGAACACAAAAGAGTGTTTGCAATACTTTTAATTCATCTGCTGAACACCTGCTGACTGTAAGAAGTAGTTAACACTGATACCAAGAGATTACAATTAAGAAGAGTGTCGAACGTAGCATACCGCGAACATAAACTAACGTGACTGGCACGAGAGAAATCGCCGTAAATGTATCCGTAATTTGTTAGAATATGTCATCTGCTTATGTTTGCGAGGGGACGTGGTCAAGCATCAGACGTCATTGTTGAGCCCGCGATAGTACAGCCATCGATCCGCGCCGACAGCGCGCCTATGGAGCAGCAGGATTCAGCGTCATTCAGCTCATGTGTGTGTCACGTTACTTTATACACAGATTATGTATGCGGGTATGCTACGTTTAAAACTCTTCTTAATTATAAACTCTTGCTGATACTGATCAGCATTGCACTGCGGTACAGTACGTGATAGGGTCCTCTTGTTCGTAGTGATTGATGTTATTCTCAATTTGAATAAGAAAATTGAACAGCGGAAGAGCCATTATAAAGCCACACATCTGAGAACGTTTTCATCAATAAACAGATTGATGGTCAGAGCAGCGTTCACAGACATACATAAAAGGTCAATAACAAAAAGAACAAAAGAATGTTTGCAACAATGATTTTAAAAAGTTTTTAAAACACAGCTGTTGAACCTGCTTCAGCAGGTGTCACTGAGACTACCTGTTGTCATATGGTATACTGATTAGCATTACAATGGACTGCACACACAAGGTATGTGGTTTATGAGGACTATAGTCACAATGGTCCTATTCTCTAGCAGTCATTTGTTTACAGCAGCTGCTATACACAAATGTTTCTGAGATTTGAATACACACAGTTAAAGCATACACACAATGATTCCAGTCCATACAACACACAGATAAAACGTCAGCATAGTGTAGAGCATTATTATAAACTCTAAAAATCAGTACAGTTTAGGATTTGACTATGTTATTGCTCGTTATACTCGCTGGGGTTGAGTATACGATCAGCATACATACTGTCTGCCACAAAGTCATTGACTGAGACTGTAGTAACAGGTACAATGAGAGGAGCTTGCTCTTGATCTGGCTCCTCATCAACTGCATTCCTTTCTGTCTTAATCTTGCACAAGACGTGTTCTTGAGCAAACAATAAGTGATGTAGAGACAGAGAACCAAGAAGGGTATAAACGTTACAAAGAAGCAAATTTGTGAAAAGGGGTTATTAATTAGAACCAACAATTGAATCAATAGAAATCAAAGCAAGAAAAACACAAACATGAAGTTGGAAAAACTTGTCAAAACAGAACAATCATTGCTGTCAAAACAAAGCTTACCCCTTTAGTTACTGAATTATTTTGACGAAAATAATTATTTTCTATAACATGCAGTATGCTAGCTGTTCCAAACTAGCACAGTTTTTCCTGACATGTCAAAGTTCACGACTATGTACTAAACACTCCAAGTTGGCCACTCCCACTTCGAAACTGAAGCCGCTTAAGCATTGGGCCTCGTCATTTTTCAGCTAATTTTTGGGGATATTCATTTAGCCCTGGTGACTGATACAAAAACCTGGCAGTGTCCAGGTGAGCAAACAGCATAGTTTTAGACCATATTCTACAGACCTCTCAACTCTCACGATTCTATCGTGAGACTCACGATATCGGTCCTGATCTCACGGTTTCTCACGATAAGCAAGCGCTTGGAAAGAAGGCGGGGTTGTTACCGCCCTTTAATTCATATTAAGCATACGCGCGTAAGCGTATACGTCACGCACGTGCGAGCGCGTTTGCAGCTGTTTTAAGTTTGCTGTCAGCCAAATTCGACGACGTCGGACCGTGTTACTGTTTGCTAATAATGATATTTTGATAATAATGATATTATAATGATATTCATGGTCAATAATAATGAATAACTAAGTAAGTCATAAGTAATAACTAGTAATAACTAAGTCATAAGTAATAACTAAGTTTGCTGTCAGCCAAATTCGACGATGTCGGACCGTGTTACTGTTTGCTAATAATGATATTTTGATAATAATAATATTATAATGATATTCATGGTCAATAGTAATGAATAACTAATGATCTCACTACAGCCTGCATAGTGAAGTTGAGAGGTCTGATTCTATGCCAAAGTATGCATTTCAGGGTACCCTGAAACCTTAAAATGTCATAAGCAGTGAGGGGCTCTGCCCCTTTGAACCCCGGGTTAATGAGGGGACACCCAGTTTAAATTCCCCCCGTGCTGTACATTTCAATGGAAAGGGCGCAACGAAAAACAGTGCGTTTTATCTAAAGTCGTCTTTTGCAATTAAACTTAGTTTGACCTTTCCCCGATTGAAAAATTCGCGATGTTATTGTGCTCGCAGTGTTATGTGTGATAAACTATGTAATAAATCATTTATTGCCCTACACAACTCGGGCATTAGCCGACATTAATGACCTCAGGAAAGTCGGTTGCCCTCGGCCGTTACTCGGGCAACCAACTTTCCCACGGTAATTAATGTCGGTTAATGCCCTCGCGTGAGGGCAATAACTAATACTTATAACTCCAATAATTTCGTGACCTTTTTATACACTCTAACGTCCGTACCCATTATCACAGCTGTTGTAAACGTAAATTTGAAATAAGTGCACACAGTAACACACAACACACTGTAGCTAAAGAGTCAGTATAAAGTAGGGTGCAAATTCGAACTAAAAGTTTATAGTAGCTGTTGAGTTACACACTCTTGCTGTTGAGACAGTGTTATTGCTCATTATACTCGCTGGGGTTGAGTATACGATCAGCATACATGCTGTCTGCCACAAAGTCATTGACTGAGACTGTAGTAACAGGTACAATGAGAGGAGCTTGCTCTTGATCTGGCTCCTCATCAACTGCATTCCTTTCTGTCTTATTCTTGCACAAGATTTGTAGACAACAGGGCTTGAGCAGACGATAAGTGATGTAGAGACAGAGACCCAAGAATGGTATAAACATTATACAGAAACCAGTTAATCCGTCTATAAGTAACACATAATAAAAAATTGAAAGCAAAAGTAGGAAAAACACAAATATGAAGTTGGTAAAGCTATAAAATACTTGTTTGTATGGTCGAAACAAAATGATCATTATTGCCAAAACAAAGCTTAAACAAATCTCAGTGACTAGAAGTAGCCTACCAGTGATCGGTGCAACTATGACAGCAACATAAAAGAAGCGAAACAGAAGATATATTCCAGCAAAGTACCTCCTCTCACTACCATCAGTTTCACTGTTTTTAAAGCAGCCCTGATAAGCATCCACCAGTGCATGAAGACCTGGCCCGTCCAACTTATATCTTGTCAGACATCGCTGGAAGCATTTGAGATGATAGAATAAGAGAACAATAGTTGGAGTAACTACAAATACCAGTAGACACAATATTGCCAGGACACCATATACTGCATGAGGCCAACCAAAGTACCTTAAGTTAGCATCATAATAAAATGCTACAGTATAGTTGCAATCTTCACCATAATGATATTCATGAATGATACCTTCCACAACAAAAGTGAACTTGAGCAGTTTAACTGAGGTGGCTAGGAAGCGCATGTATGATAGCAGCATTAAGCCAGCATAAGTGTCAATTAATGAAAGCTGTATTTTGAATTTTTGCCAGAAGCGAGCCAGTAGCTGATGGACTGGTCTAGTGGTGTATACAACAAGCCTGTAGCCATTATTGTACCACTTGATCCAAGTATATGTCACCACAATAAACACAAGAGGACAGGCAGCTGTGATGTATTCAAGAAGAATAGCTTCAGCTGCTGTGTCTATGGGAGGGATACAGAAAGGAACTGGGTCAAGATTGAGAAAATTAAGGTTCCAAATACTGTACACTGTGAGAGGAATACTCAAATAGTAGTGATGATAAAGGTCTATAATTGTAAAACTAATCTCTGTTAATGGACTAAAGCAGTACGCTGTTGGTATCCAGGATGTATAGCCTAGTCCAGGAAATTGTAGTGTCACCATTTGACTGAACATTACAAATCCACTAAGACCACCATCAGTGATGTTGATGTGAAGAACTGCTAATAATATGAACAAAACTAGAGTCGGCACTAGCTGTAGTAATAAGAAAATAGCAACTCCATAGTATGAAGAATTACACTTTATACAAGAGAGCTCAGGATCATTAATGGCTATAGCATATCCATCACTATCATTGCACTTGCCACACAGTATTCCACTTCTGCCTTGAGCACAACGCAATTCGGCGTCCCTATATGTAAAGGGACAAGCTCCATAATGCCCTAGTGACCGACAATCTTCACAAATACGTACTTTATTACATCGATCAAAGTGCACAGTAATGGCAACACTAGAGAACTGAAGTGGATAAACATACAAGAGTGACGAGTGATAGAAATTATAACAGTCAATCCGTATATTTGACGATAGTGTACTTGGTTGGCCATACATGTATGCATAACCACTAATAATCTCAACTATGATCTTGTCCGGGTCGGTTATGTCAATGCCCCAGATGTCATACACTGTTAAGTGATTCTGTATTATGTCTGTTAGATAATCTCCTGAAGATACTGTGTAGTTTAGTGGACCAGTATAGATAAAGTAAGCTGGACCAGAACTTAACTCACTAGTGCAGTCATCGTCATCTTCATAACTACTATACGACCATCCTTTCCAGCAGAAAGTGCTGTTTGACGGATTTGAAAACATGTTATAAGATTTTACCGAGTCCACATAGATTGCGTTGGTTTGCCGTACATCATAGTATATTGTCGTTTGTTGGTTATCAATGAAGCTGATGCTCACTCCCCAGTCATCAGAATGGAGTGATGGGTTGCTGTGCTTAAAAATACAATCCTCAAGTCCTGCTTGATCTATAGTACAAGTATCAGCATATATGGCACCGCCCTGACCTGAAGCTGTGTTATATTTGAACAAGAGAGAAGAGCCAGTATTCAGAATAATACTGCTGGAATTCACCTGGATACCAGCTCCATTATAAGCACGGTTGCTGATAAACTGTAGTCGAGCAGATGATGTGAGTTCAATGGACGAGGAACAAAGACTCAGAGCTGATATACTATTCCGAGCAAATGTTATGTCGCCATGAAATACAACATGTGGCATGGAGTCTACTAGTAGACTACCATCACATGGTAATATATATCCATTCCTCAACACAGTACTGCATTGACCATTAGTAAAGTTACTGCTCTTTACTGTAATGTTCGGAAGTTGGTTACACTTACCACTTTGAGACAAGTAAGCAGATGTTCCTTGAAATGCTGTATTGTTGTCAAATGTACATTTCTCAATAAGTAGGTTGTCAATGTCAGTTTGAAGCATAAAATTATTACACACTATATTTGCAGAAATGCCACCACCAATATCAGCCTCATTAGAGACAATCCTGCTACTGTAAATAGCAAATGTATTGCCAAAGAATCGCTTTGTATTGAACCCAATAAAGATACCTCCTCCACTGGTATAACTAACTGTATCTACCAATGCCTCATTCTCTGTCACCTCAGCATTGTCTACAGTTACAGTATTACCACTGGCATTGTCATGGAAGCCTACAAACAAACCACCTCCAAACTGTGCCTTGTTGCTGTTCAGACGTACACTATTGACCAGTTGTACAGTGTTGTTGGTTGCTTCTCCTCTGAGCACCACTGAGATGCCGCCTCCTCTAGTGGTACTGCCACACGGGTCGATCCACTGACCAGCAGCTACACTACTAGCAGTGTTGTGAGTGAAGGTGGAGTTACTTATAGTACAGAATGATTGTGAGGTGGCCTCGCTAGCCTCTATCACTAACCCTCCTCCTCCTCTTCCATACGTGAACTGACACGAGTCAATGCTAACTTTGTCCATTGCATTATATACAGCAACACCAGTGCCACTAGACTCATTAACGTGAAGATTGCTCAATTCTATTGAGGAGCAGCCAGTGAACAATATTGCTACATGGATCTGATAACAAGCATAGCTTCGTAGCTTTCCACAGCGCCTAAAGCTCAAGTTATTCATTGTAATATTTGTTGACCAGAAGAATGCTAGACCAGTCAATGGCTGACACGTGATGACTACAGGCTTACCTTGACTGGCATTACCCACAATGGCTAGCTGGGACATGTTCCTGAGCTGAGTCTCACTGCCATTGTGCAGCTGGTGTTGTCCTGGTTGGAGGAGGATGGTGATGGAGTGGTTGTAGTGCTGGGCTCCTTTGAGGGCCAGGTTGAGGGAGAAGCAGGGGGTGGAGCAGCCTCCCTCCCAGCAGGAGGAGTCATTGACACCAGTATGGCTCACATAGATCAGCCTCTGGTCCACGGTATAGCAGAGAGTGAGCACTGGCAGAGCCAGCAGGATACAGCAACGCATCATGAGAATAATGGTGCATGAAGAGGCAGATCAATTGTCAGAGCAGATAAATATGTTAGGTCACTAACCAATTCACTAAGAACACAAAAGAATGTTTGCAATACTTTTAATTGATTTGAAACTCATCTGCTGAACACCTGCTGATTGTAAGAAGTGGTTCACACACTGAGGCTACGTCTACACGTAGACGATCAGTCCAAAAACGGGGAAATGTATTCGGATTCAACTCCATCGTTTTTGCTGTTTACACTGCTCTGTTTTGCAAATGGAATGTGTGGGCGTGGCGTTTTCATGCGAGCATGCTAGCACTCGCTCATATGCATGAACGGTGAACCAGCAAAAGACATGCTATTATTCTTTGATAGATGTCGTTTCAGGGCTCGTGCTAGTATTCTCTGCTAGTGTGAAGGCTGAGATGTACTCATATCAAAAGTGTGTATCCGTTTTTGGTGTTTACACAAGCGTTTTTACTGCCTCTGTTTTCCAAGTCTACACTTAATTTTCCGTTTTGAAAAGTCTCCGTTTTCAGGCAAGTTTTCATCGTATGCGTGTAAACGAGAGGCCTAAACAGAGACAAATGTCTGCGTTTTTGCATGAAATCGTCTTCGTATAAACGGGGCCTTATACTGATCAGCATTGGACTGCACCACACAGGGTACGGTACGTGATAGGGTCCTCTTGTTCGTAGTGATTGATTTCAATTTGAGTAAGAAAATTGAACACTGGAAGAGCCATTATAAAGCCACACATCTGAGAACGTTTTCATCAATAAGCAGATTAATGGTCAGAGCCGCGTTCACAGACATACATAAAAAGTCAATAACCAAGAGAACAAAGAATGTTTGCAACAAGTCACATTGATTTTTAAAAGTTTTTAAAACACAGGTGTTGTGTCTTATGGTATACTGATTAGCATTACAATGGACTGACACACAAGAGTATGTAGTTTATGAGGACTCTAGTCACAATGGTCCTATTCTCCAGAAGTCATTTGTGTACAGCAGCTGCTATACACAAATGTTTCTGAGATTTGAATACACACAGTTAAAGTATACACACAATGAGTCCAGTCCAAACAACACACAGATAAAACGTTAGCATAGTGTAGAACATTATTACAAACTCTAAAAGTCAGTACAGTTTAGGATTTGACTATGTTACTGCTCATTGTATTCACTGGGATTGAGTATACAATCAGCATACATACTGTCTGCTACAAAGTCATTGACTGAGACTGTAGTGACAGGCACAATGAGTGGAGCTTGCTCTTGATCTGGCTCCACATCAACTATATTCCTTTCTGTCTTAATCTTGCACAAGACCTGTTCTTGAGCAAACAATAAGTGATGTAGAGACAGAGAGCCAAGAAGGGTATAAACGTTACGAATAAGCAAATTTGTGAAAAGGGGTTATTAATTAGAACCAACAATTGAATCTGACACTTTTGACATATCCTACTGTTTCATTCCTTTCTCAGTTGAATCGACAGGTGTTTTAGGACCGCACACTTGATCTTTTGTGAAAGATTTTGGACGAAGAATTACTTGACAGTCGAGGAACACTCACGCTACCTCATATCACAACGGCTATTCAACAAGGAAACGTACGCTCTCTCTATCTTAGGTTTCTATCTCCTTTACCTGACCTGCTTTAGCTTTTGTGTTGTTTGTATTGTTCGTTATTGTGTGCTTTAGTTAGTTATTTTTTTGTACAGTTTACAGTAGTTGCTTTGTTTTCCTGTACATCTCAGTGAAGTATTTAGTTGTTATAAAATTTCATTGAGAACAATTGAAATCAAAGCAAGAAAAACACAAACATGAAGTTGGAAAAACTTGTCAATCATTGCTGTCAAAACAAAGCTTAACCCTTTAGTTACTGAATTATATAATTATTTTCTATAACATGCAGTACGCTAGCTGTTCCAAACTAGCACTGTTTTTCCTGACATGTCAAAGTTCACGACTATGTACTAAACACTCCAAGTTGGCCACTCCCACTTCGAAACTGAAGCCGCTTAAGCATTGGGCCTCGTCATTTTTCAGCTAATTTTTGGGGGTATTCATTTAGCCCTGGTGACTGATACAAAAACTGGCAGTGTCCAGGTGAGCAAACAACATAGTTTTAGACCATATTCTATGCCAAAGTATGCATTTCAGGGTACCCTGAAACCTTAAAATGTCATAAGCAGTGAGGGGCACTGCCCCTTTGAACCCCGGGTTAATGAGGGGACACCCAGTTTAAATTCCCCCCGTGCTGTACGTTTCAATGGAAAGGGCGCAACGAAAAACAGTGCGTTTTTTGCAATTAAACTTAGTTTGACCTTTCCCCGTTTGAAAAATTCGCGATGTTATTGTGCTCGCAGTGTTATGTGTGATAAACTATGTGCATTTATTGCCGTACACAACTCGGGCATTAGCCGACATTAATGACCTCAGGAAAGTCGATTGCCCTCGTACAGTCTCGGGCTATGTCCTCGACCGTTACTCGGGCAACCAACTTTTCCACGGTAATTAATGTCGGTTAATGCCCTCGCGTGAGGGCAATAAGTAATACTTATAACTCCAATAATTTCATGACCTTTTTATACACTCTAACGTCCGTACCCATTATCACAGCTGTTGTAAACGTAAATTTGAAATAAGTGCACATAATGAACAGAGAGTATCGCACTCCAATTGGTCCATCACGGAGACTCTCGGGAAAGTAACGTGACCAGCACGCGAGCAAATGACGTCCGCAAATAATTAATTTTATAACGTGACGTAACAATGCATACTCTAATACGGCTGGCATGCGTGGGCACGCTGAAGCAAGCTACGTATATTAAAGTCTGATGGAAGAGCTATTTGAAGAGTGCATTGGCGCTGAAGCTGATGTCGATGATAAGCTGATGTCCTTTCGTTACTGTGTATCCCACCCGAAAATTAAGCCAATCGCCATATTCTTTGTCTCCAGCAGTACTTAAAGCGTTAATGAAGCTGTCCACTGGTAAACTAGCTGGTCGTTTTGCCTGCGGAGTTCCATGAAACTCGTGATCGCTTGCTGCTGCTCGCTTCATCGTCGTTGCTAAGGCTTGCACATGCAGGTCGCTGGGCGTGCCTAGCCTGCATGCATTACGTAGGCAAAATCGACAAGTATTGAACAACGTCAGAACACGTAATAGCGCTCGCGTGCTGGTCACGTTACTTTCCCGAGAGTCTCCGTGATGGACCAATTGGAGTGCGATACTCTCTGTTCATTATAAACTCTTGGTAACACACAACACACAACACACTGTAGCTAAAGAGTCAGTACAAAGTAGGGTACAAATTCAAACTAAAAGTTTATAGTAGCTGTTGAGTTACAAACTCTTGCTGTTGAGACTGTGTTATTGCTCATTATATTCACTGGGATTGAGTATACGATCAGCATACATACTGTCTGCTACAAAATCATTGACTGAGACTGTAGTAACAGGCACTATGAGTGGAGCCTGCTCTTGATCTGGCTCATCATCAACTGCATTCCTTTCTGTCTTATTCTTGCACAAGATTTGTACACAACAGAGCTTGAGCAGACGATAAGTGATATAGAGATAAAGACCCAAGAATGGTATAAACATTATACAGAACCCAGTTAATAGAAAAGGAATGCTCTCTACACGTGACAAAGAACCAAAAAATACATAAGATGAAAGCAAAAGTAGGAAAAACACAAATATGAAGTTGGTAAAGCTGTGAAATACTTGTTTGTATGGTCGAAACAAAATGATCACTACTGCCAAAACAAAGCTTAAACAAATCTCAGCGACCAGAAGTATAAATATTAGCACACCATTGATCGGTGCAACAATGACAGAAACATAAAAGAAGCGAAACAGAAGATATATTCCAGCAAAGTACCTCCTCTCACTGCCATCAGTTGCACTGTTTTTAAAGCAGCCCTGATAAGCATCCACCAGTGCATGAAGACCTGGCCTGTCCAACTTACATCTTGTCAGACATCGCTGGAAAGATTTGAGATGATAGAATAAGAGAACGATTGTTGGAGTAACTACAAATACCAGTAGACACAATATTGCCAGGACACCATATGCAGCATGAGGCCAACCAAAGTACCTTAAATTAGCATCATAATAAAACGATACATATTTGTGATCATTATGAGTTTCATTCAATACAAAGGTGAACATCAGCAGTTTAGCTGAGGTGGCTAGGAAGCACATGTATGATAGCAGTATCAAGCCGGCATAAGTGTCAATTAGTGAAGGCTGTATTTTGAATTTTTGCCAGAAGCGAGCCAGTAGCTGATGGACTGGTCTAGTGGTATATACAACTAGCCTGTAGCCATTATTGTACCACTTGATCCAAGTATATGTCACCACAATAAACACCAGAGGACAGGCAGGTGTGATGTATTGGAGAAGAATAGCTTTAGCTGGTGTGTCTATGAAAGGGATACAGAAAGGAACTGGATCAAGATTGAGAAAATTGAGGTTCCAAATACTGTACACTGTGAGAGGAATACTCAAATGGTAGTCACGATAAAGGTCTATAATAATTATATTACTAATCACTGTTAATGGACTAAAGCAGTACACTGCTGGCATCCAGGATGTATATCCATGTCCTGGAAATTGCAGTGTCACCATTTGACTGAACATTACAAATCCACTAAGACCACCATCAGTGATTTTGATGTGAAGAACTGCTAATAATATCAACAAAACTAGAGTCGGCATTAGCTGTAGTAATAGGAAAAGAGCAACTCCATAGCATGAAGAATTACACTTTATACAAGAGAGGTCAGGATCATTAATGGCTATAGCATATCCATCACTATCATTGCACTTGCCACACAGTAGTCCACTTCTGCCTTGAGCACAAAGCAATTCGGCGTCCATATATGTAGAGGGACAAGCTCCATAATGCCCTGGTGACTGACAATCTTCGCAAATTGGTACTTTATTACATCGATCAAAGTGCACAGTAATGGCAACACTAGAGAACTGAAGTGGATAAACATACAAGAGTGACGAGTGATGGAAATTATAACAGTCACTCCATATACTTGATGAAAGTGTACTTGGTTGGCCATACAAAGCCATGTATGCATAACCACTAACAATCTCAACCATGATCTTGTCCGGCTCGGTTATGTCAATGCCCCAGATGTCATACACTGTTAAGTTGTGTATTATGTCTGTTAGATAGTCTCCTGAAGATACTGTGCAGTTTAACGGACCAGTGTAGAAAAAGTAAGCTGGACCAGAACTTAACTCACTAGTGCAGTCATCGTCATCTTCATGATAACTATACGACCATCCTGTCCAGCAGAAAGTGCTGTTTGACGGATTTGAAAACATGATATAAAAATTTATTGAGTTCACATGGATTGCATTAGTTTCCTGTTCATCATAGTATATTGTCGTCCGTTGGTTATCAACGAAGGTGATGCTCACTCCCCAGTCATCAGGATGGAGTGATGGGTTGCTGTGCTTAAAAATACAATCCTCAAGTCCTGTTTGACCAAGAGTACAAGTATCAGCATATATGGCACCGCCCTGACCTGAAGCCATGTTATATTTGAACAAGAGAGAAGAGCCAGTATTCAGAACAATACTGCTGGAATTCACCTGGATACCAGCTCCATTATAACCCCTGTTGTTGATAAACTGTAGTCGAGCAGATGATGTGAGTTCAATGGACGAGGAACGAAGACTCAGAGCTGATATACTATTCCGAGAAAATGTTATTTCACCATGAAATACAACATGTGGCATGGAGTCCACTAGTAGACTACTATCACATGATAATATATATCCATTCCTCAATACAGTACTGCATTGACCATTAGTGATGGAACTGCTCTCTACTGTAATGTTCAGAAGTTGGTTACACTTACCACTTTGAGACAAGTAAGCAGATGATCCTTGAAATGCTGTATTGTTGTCAAATGTACATTTCTCAATAAGTAGGTTGTCAATGTCAGTTTGACGCATAACATTATTACACACTAGATTTGCAGATATGCCACCACCAATATCAGCCTCATTCGAGACAATCCTGCTACTGTAAATAGCAAACGTATTGCCAAAGAATTGCTTTGTATTGAACCCAATAAAGATACCTCCTCCACTGGTATAACTAACTGTCTCTACCAGGCCTTGGTATGAGGCTATCTCTACCAATGCCTCATTCTCTGTCACCTCAGCATTGTCTACAGTAACAGTATTACCACTGGCATTGTCATAGAAGCCTACAAACAAGCCACCTCCAAACTGTGCCTTGTTGTTGTTCAAACGCACATTATTGACCAGTTGTACATAGTTGTTGGTTGCTTCTCCTCTGAGCACCACTGAGATGCCTCCTCCTCTAGTGGTACTGCCACACGGGTTGATCCACTGCCCAGCAGCTGCACCACTAGCAGCGTTGTGAGTGAAGGTGGAGTTAGTTATAGTACAGAATGATTGTGAGGTGGCCTCGCTAGCCTCTATCACTAACCCTCCTCCTCCTCCGTACATGAACTGACACGAGTCAATGATAACTTTGTCCATTGCATTATAAACAGCAACACCAGTCCCACTAGACTCATTAACTTGAAGATTGCTCAATACTATTGAGGAGCAGCCAGTGAACAATATTGCTACATGGATCTGATAACAAGCATAGCTTTGTAGCTTTCCACAGCGACTGAAGCTCAAGTTATTCATTGTAATATGTGTTGACCAGAAGAATGCTAGACCAGCCAATGGCTGACACGTGATCACTACAGGCTTACCTTGACTGGCATTACCCTCAATGGCTAGCTGGGACATGTTCCTGAGCTGAGTCTCACTGCCATTGTGCAGCTGGTGTTGTCCTGGTTGGAGGAGGATGGTGATGGAATGGTTGTAGTGCTGGGCTCCTTTGAGGGCCAGGTTGAGGGAGAAGCAGGGAGTGGAGTAGCCTCCCTCCCAGCAGGAGGAGTCATTGACACCAGTATGGCTCACATAGATCAGCCTCTGATCCACGGTATAGCAAAGAGTGAGTACTGGCAGAGCCAGCAGAATACTAACGCAAAGCATCATGAGAATAATGATGCATGAAGAGGCAGATCAATTGTCAGAGCAGATAAATATGTTAGGTCACTAACCAATTCACTAAGAACACAAAAGAATGTTTGCAATACTTTTAATTGATTTGAAACTCACCTGCTGAACACCTGCTGATTGTAAGAAGTGGTTCACACACTGAGGCTACGTTTACACGTAGACGATCAGTCCAAAAACGGGGAAATGTATTCGGATTCAACTCCATGCATCGTTTTTGCTATTTACACTGCTCCGTTTTGACCATTTTGCAAATGGAATGTGGGCGTGGCGTTTTCGTGAGACCATGCTAGCACTCGCTCATACGCATGAACCAGCGAAGGACACACTATTTTTCTTTGATGGATGTCGTTTCACGGCTTGTGCTAGTATTCTTTGCGAGTATGAAGGCTGAGATGTACTCATATCAAAAGTGTGTATCCGTTTTTGGTGTTTACACGAGCGTTTTTCCTGCCTCTGTTTTCCAAGTCTCCACTTAAGTCTCTGTTTTCAGGCGAGTTTTCATCGTATGCGTGTAAACGAGAGGCCTAAACGGAGAAAAATGTCTGTGTGTTTTTGCCTGAAATCGTCTTTGTGTAAACGGGGCCTGATACTGATCAGCATTGCACTGTACCACACAGGGTACGGTATGTGATAGGGTCCTCCTGTTCGTAGTGATTTAAGTTATTCTCATTTTGAGTAAGAAAATTGAACACTGGAAGAGCCACAATAAAGCCACGCACCTGAGATCGTTGTCATCAAGAGGCAGATTGATGGTCAGAGCAGCGTTTACAGACATACATAAAAGGTCAATAACTAAGAGAACAAAGAATGTTTGCAACAAGTCACATTGATTTTGAAAGTTTTTAAAACACAGCTGTTGAACCTGCTTCAGCAGGTGTGAATGAGACTACCTGTTGTCTTACGGTATACTGATTAGCATTGCAATGGACTGCACATACAAGGTATGTGGTTTATGAGGACTCTAGTCACAATGGTCCTATTCTCTAGCAGTCATTTGTTTACAGCAGCTGCTATACACAAATGTTTCTGAGATTTGAATACACACAGTTAAAGCATACACACAATGATTCCAGTCCAAACAACATGCACACAGCTAAAACGTCAGTATAGTGTAGAGCATTATTATAAACTCTAAAAATCAGTACAGTTTAGGATTTGACTATGTTATTGCTCATTGTATTCACTGGGATTGAGTATACGATCAGCATACATACTGTCTGCCACAAAGTCATTGACTGAGACTGTAGTAACAGGTACAATGAGAGGAGCTTGCTCTTGATCTGGCTCCTCATCAACTGCATTCCTTTCTGTCTTAATCTTGCACAAGACGTGTTCTTGAGCAAACAATAAGTGATGTAGAGACAGAGAACCAAGAAGGGTATAAACGTTACGAAGAAGAAAATTTGTGAAAAGGGGTTATTAATTAGAACCAACAATTGAATCTGACACTTTCGCCACATCCTACTGTTTCATTCCTTTCTCAGTTGAATCGACAGGTGTTTTAGGACCGCACACTTGTTCTTTTGTGAAAGATTTTGGACGAAGAATTACTTGACAGTCGGGGAACGCTCACGCTACCTCATATCTCAACGGCTATTCAACAAGGAAACGCTCTCTATCTTAGGTTTCTATCTCCTTTACCTGACCTGCTTTAGCTTTTGTGTTGTTTTTATTGTTCGTTTTTGTGTGCTTTAGTTAGTTATTTTTTGTACAGTTTACAGTAGTTGCTTTGTGTACATCTCAGTGAAGTATTTAGTTGTTATAAAATTTCATTGAGAACAATTGAAATCAAAGCAAGAAAAACACAAACATGAAGTTGGAAAAACTTGTCAATCATTGCTGTCAAAACAAAGTTTAACCCTTTAGTTACTGAATTATTTTGACGAAAATAATTATTTTCTATAACATGCAGTACGCTAGCTGTTCCAAACAAGCACTGTTTTTCCTGACATGTCAAAGTTCACGACTATGTACTAAACACTCCAAGTTACCCACTCCCACTTCGAAACTGAAGCCGCTTAAGCGTTGGGCCTCGTCATTTTTCAGCTAATTTTTGGGGTATTCATTTAGCCCTGGTGACTGATATAAAAACCTGGCTGTGTCCAGGTGAGCAAACAGCATAGTTTTAGACCATATTCTATGCCAAAGTATGCATTTCAGGGTACCCTGAAACCTTAAAATGCCATAAGCAGTGAGGGACTCTGCCCCTTTGAACCCCAGGTTAATGAGGGGACACCCAGTTTAAATTCCCCCCGTGCTGTACATTTCAATGGAAAGGGCGCAACGAAAAACAGTGCGTTTTATTTAAAGTCGTCTTTTGCAATTAAACTTAGTTTGACCTTTCCCCGATTGAAAAATTCGCGATGTTATTGTGCTCGCAGTGTTATGTGTGATAAACTATGTAATAAATCATTTATTGCCCTACACAACTCGGGCATTAGCCGACATTAATGACCTCAGGAAAGTCGGTTGCCCTCGTACAGTCTCGGGCTATGCCCTCGACCGTTACTCGGGCAACCAACTTTTCCACGGTAATTAATGTCGGTTAATGCCCTCGCGTGAGGGCAATAACTAATACTTATAACTCCAATAATTTCGTGACCTTTTATACACTCTAACGTCCGTACCCATTATCACAGCTGCTGTAAACGTAAATTTGAAATAAGTGCACACAGTAACACACAACACACTGTAGCTAAAAGTCAGTATAAAGTAGAGTACAAATTCAAACTAAAGGTCTATAGTAGTTGTTAAGTTACAAACTCTTGCTGTTGAGACTATGTTACTGCTCATTATACTCGCTGGGGTTGAGTATACGATCAGCATACATACTGTCTGCTACAAAATCATTGACTGAGACTGTAGTAACAGGCACAATGAGAGGAGCTTGCTCTTGATCTGGCTCATCATCAACTGCATTCCTTTCTGTCTTATTCTTGCACAAGATTTGTAGACAACAGAGCTTGAGCAGACGATAAGCGATATAGAGACAGAGACCCAAGAATGGTAGAAACATTATACAGAACCCAGTTAATGAAAATATAAAAGGAATGCTGTCTATAAATACCATATAACCAAAAAATGCATAAGATGAATGCAAAAGTAGGAAAAACACAAATAAAAGTTAGTAAAGCTATGAAACACCTTTTTGTATGGTCGAAACAAAATTATCATTACAGCTATAACAAAGCTTAAACAAATCTCAGTGACCAGAAACAAAGGATTTAGCCTACCAGTGATCGGTGCAATAATAACAGCAACATAAAAGAAGCGAAACAGCAGATATATTCCAGCAAAGTACCTCCTCTCACTGCCATCAGTTGCACTGTTTTTAAAGCAGCCTTGATAAGCATCCACCAGTGCATGAAGACCTGGCCTGTCTAACTTACATCTTGTCAGACATCGCTGGAAAGATTTGAGATGATAGAATAAGAGAACGATTGTTGGAGTAACTACAAATACCAGTAGACACAATATTGCCAGGACACCATATACAGCATGAGGCCAACCAAAGTACCTTAAGTTAGCATCATAATAAAACGATACGGTATAGTCAGTATCTTTTTGAGTGTCATTCATTACAAAAGTGAACTTCAGAAGTTTAACTGAAGTGGCTAGGAAGCTCATGTATGATAGTAGCATCAAGCCAGCATAAGTATCAATTAGTGAAAGCTGTATATTGAATCTTTGCCAGAAGAGAGCCAGCAGCTGATGGACAGGTCTAGTGGTGTATACAACAAGCCTGTAGCCATTATTGTACCACTTGATCCAAGTATATGTCACCACAATAAACACCAGAGGACAGGCAGCTATGATGTATTGGAGAAGAATAGCTTCAGCTGCTGTGTCTATGAGAGGGATACAGAAAGGAACTGGATCAAGATTGAGGAAATTAAGGTTCCAAATACTGTACACTGTGAGAGGAATACTCAAATGGTAGTCACGATAAAGGTCTATATTACTATTACTACTATCACAGTATATTGTTGGTATCGAGGATGAATAACCTAGTCCTGGAAATTGTAGTGACACCATTTGACTGTATAGTACAAATCCACTGAGACCACCATCAGTGATGTTGATGTGAAGAAATGCCAATAACATCAACAATATCTGAACTGGCAATAGTTGAAGAAATAAGAAAATAGCTATTCCATAGTATGGAGATTTGCATTTTATACAAGAGAGGTCTGGATCATTAATGGCAATAGCATATCCATCACTATCATTGCACATGCCACATAGTACTCCTTCCCTGCCTTGAGCACACTGAGATATGGATTCCATGTATGTAGAGGGACAATATCCATTCTGCCCAAGAGACTGACAGTAGTCACAAACTGGTACTCTGGTACATCGCTCAAAAAATACTGTAATGGAAAATCCAGAGAATTGAAGTGGATGAATGTACAAGACAGACGAGAGATTGTGATTATAGTCACTGAAGGGACAGCGAATCCATATACGCGATGATAGTATACTTGGCATGTCCACATGTGCATTACCACTAACAATCTCAACCATGATCTTGTCTGGGTCGGTTATGTCAATACCCCAGATGTCATACACAACAAGGTTGTGCTGTATTATGTCTTCAAGATAATCTCCTGAAGATACTGTGTAGTTTAACGGACCAGTGTAGATAAAGTAAGCTGGACCAGAACTTAACTCACTAGTGCAGTCATCGTCATCGTCATAACTACTATACGACCATCCTGTCCAGCAGAAAGTGCTTTTTGACGGATTTAAAAACATGTTATAAGATTTTACCGAGTCCACATAGATTGCATTAGTAGGAAGTTCATCATAGTCTATTGTCATCTGTTGGTTATCAACGAAGGTGATGCTCACTCCCCAGTCATCAGGATGGAGTGATGGGTTGCTGTGCTTAAAAATACAATCCCCAAGTCCCGCTTGATCTACAGTACAAGTGTCAGCATATATGGCACCGCCCCGACCTGAAGCTATGTTATCTTTGAACAAGAGAGAAGACCCATTATTCAGAATAATAAAGCTAGAATTCACCTGGATACCAGCCCCATTATAAGCACTGTTGCTGATAAACTGTAGTTGAGCAGATGATGTGAGTTCAACGGACGAGGAACGAAGACTCAGAGCGGATATTTCATTCTGAGCAAATGTCACGTCGCCATGAAATACAACATGTGGCATGGAGTCCACTAGTAGACTACCATCACATGGTAAAATAGTATACCCATTCCTCAATACAGTACTGCAATGGCCATTAGTAAAGTTACTGCTCTCTACTGCAATGATCAGAAGTTGGCTACACTTACCACTTTGAGACAAGTAAGCAGATGTTCCTTGAAATGCTGTATTGTTGTCAAATGTACATTTCTCAATAAGTAGGTTTTTTATGCCAGTCGGGCACATACCATTAGCATAACCATTGCAAACTAGATTAGCAGATATGCCACCACCAACATTACCTTTATTTGAGATAATCCTGGTATTATTAATAGCAAATGTATTGCCAAAGAATTGCTTTGTATTGAACCCAATAAAGATACCTCCTCCACTGGTGTAACCAACTGTATCTACCAATGCCTCATTCTCAGTCACCTCAGCATTGTCTACAGTAACAGTATTACCACTGGCATTGTCATAGAAGCCTACAAACAAGCCACCTCCAAACTGTGCTTTGTTGTTGTTCAAACGCACATTATTGACCAGTTGTACAGTGTTGTTGGTTGCTTCTCCTCTGAGCACCACTGAGATGCCTCCTCCTCTAGTGGTACTGCCACACGGGTTGATCCACTGGCCAGCAGCTGCACTACTAGCAGTGTTGTGAGTGAAGGTGGAGTTAGTTATAGTACAGAATGATTGTGAGGTGGCCTCGCTAGCCTCTATCACTAACCCTCCTCCTCCTCCGTACATGACCTGACACGAGTCAATGCTAACTTTGTCCATTGCATTATAAACAGCAACACCAGTGCCGCTAGACTCATTAACGTGAAGATTGCTCAATTCTACTGAAGAGCAGCCAGTGAACAATATTGCTACATGGATCTGATAACAAGCATAGCTTCGTAGCTTTCCACAGCGACTGAAGCTCAAGTTATTCATTGTAATATTTGTTGACGAGAGGAATGCTAGACCAGTCAATGGCTGACACGTGATGACTACAGGCTCACCTTGACTGGCATTACCCACAATGACTAGCTGGGACATGTTCCTGAGCTGAGTCTCACTGCCATTGTGCAGCTGGTGTTGTCCTGGTTGGAGGAGGATGGTGATGGAGCGGTTGTAGTGCTGGGCTCCTTTGAGGGCCAGGTTGAGGGAGAGGCATGGAGTGGAGTAGCCTCCCTCCCAGCAGGAGGAGTCATTGACACCAGTATGGCTCACATAGATCAGCCTCTGATCCACGGTATAGCAAAGAGTGAGCACAGGCAGAGCCAGCAGAATACTAACGCAAAGCATCATGAGAATATGCATCAAGAAGCAGATCGATTGTCAGAAGCAGATAGTGTAATTATAGAGTACTATAGTGATGTCCTGATAACCAATACTATAGCTGATCATGATTACAGGTCTAAACTATGTTTCGCAATGGATGATGGTAAGAGAAGGCTTTAAGTGAGTGGAATGAATGACAAGCATCAAATTTATTACAGCAGTATTTGCAGGTTAGCAACATAAGAACAGCATAGTTAGCCACCTTAGCTTTCTCTCTTGCAGACTGTTACTGTATGCTCAACGCTGAAGCTTTTGGCTGTCGGGCATGTCGCTGTAATTTATCACGACTTATTACAGTATGGGATAGTTTCCTATCCCATACTGTAATATCTATGATTTCACACACTAGAGTAGGACCATTGTGACTAGAGTCCTCATAAACCACATACCCTTGTATGTGCAGTCCATTGTAATGCTAATCAGATTCATTGTATACCTAGTGTCAGTCAAACAAATGTTTTTGATATTTGAATACACACAGTAACTAATACCGTAGATTGCAAATCCGTTGTCTCAAGCTCACAACCATAGAGCGCTACGCATGCGCATTTGACTGTACAAAATCATTTACATTTCGTCAATGCGCATGCGTCTTGATGGAAAAGCTACGCAAAAAATTGACAACTGACTTGCAAATTACGGTAAAACATACACACAATGATTCCAGTCCAAACAACACACAGATAAAACGTCAGTATAGTGTAGACTGTGGAGCATTGTTATAAACTCTAAAAATTAGTACAGTATAGGATTTGACTATGTTATTGCTCATTATATATTCGCTGGAGTTGAGTATACGATCAGCATACATACTGTCTGCTACAAAGTCACTGACTGAGACTGTGGTAACAGGTACAATGAGTGGAGCTTGCTCTTGATCTGGTTCCTCATCAACTGCATTCCTTCATTGTCTTAATCTTGCACAAGACGTGTTCTTGAGCAAACAATAAGTGACGTAGAGACAGAGAACCAAGAAGGGTATAAACGTTACGAAGAAGCCAATTTGTGAAAAGGGGTTATTAATATTATTAGAACCAACAATTGAATCTGACACTTTCGCCACATCCTACTGTTTCATTCCTTTCTCAGTTGAATCGACAGGTGTTTTAGGACCACACACTGTTCTTTTGTGGTAGACCTTGGACGAAGAATTACTCAACAGTCAGAGAACACACACGCTACCTCATATCACAAGCAGCGCTTATTGATGGCTATTCAACAAGGAAACGCTCTCTCTGTCTTAGGTACTTGTAATTTTTTACGTCCTTTATCTGACCTGCTTTAGCTTTTGTGTTGTTTTTATTGTTCGTTCTTGTGTGCTTACGGCGGCGTTCACACGGCTCCGGATTCACGGAAACCCGGGTACATTTCTATCTGTTTAGGCCTCTCGTTCACACGTATCCAATGAAAACGGATACTGAATCCAGGTATGTTTGAATCCGGAGACTTTAGTGGAGACCTTGAAATCAGAGTCAATATCAGGCGCCGTGTGAACAGGGAATCCGAATACTTAGAGCCACTAGCACGCTGCACACGTGAGTACATGGATACGTGTGAACACTGTACATTCTTGGATGAAAACGAATACCTGATACCCGGTACCTTTTGTAGCGGACACGTGTGAACGCCGCCTTAGTTAGTTCTTTTTGTACATGTAGTTGTTTTGTTTTTTCTTTACATCTCAGTGAAGTATTTAGTTAATTTTTGGTATTCATTTAGCCCCGGTGACTGATACAAAAACCTGGTGGTGTCCAGGTGAGCAAACAGCACAGTTTAGACCATATTCTATGCCAAAGTATACACTTCAGGATACCCTGAAACCTTAAAATGTCATAAGCATTGAGGGGCTCTGCCCCTTTGAACCCCGGGTTAATGAGGAGACACCCAGTTTAAATTCCCCCCGTGCTGTACGTTTCAATGGAAAGGGCGCAACGAAAAACAGTGGATTTTTAGTTAAAGTCGTCTTAAACTTAGTTTGACCTTTTCTAAAGCACTTTTCACACTATTTATGACGTCTAGAGTAAGTGAAGTCCATTATTACGCCTAAAGGCGTCATTAGGGCTTAAAGGGTTAAGTTAGTGTAATAGATAACCAAGGTGACTCGAATAATTGCAAGTAGGTGCGGTCGATTATGGACTCCTGTTGCAAGTAATCATCAAAATCTCTATAATCATAATACAATCATGATTCTACTGACAATGTTCACATGATACTAACTAACTATCAGAACATGCACTAGATATTTGAAATCAATCTTTTTTTTTTGGAGTTCAGTTTGTGAACCAGTTCAAGAGAAAACACGCTGTGCAATGAAGGACAGGAGCTTTCCAGGATAAGACATTGCTTGAGGAAACTTCCCTTCAAACGCGGCAGTGAGCAACTTGGGGAGGAAGAGGATCAACTGACAAGCTGCGACAAAGATGATGAACAGAATCACCATTACAGCATTTGCTATTGATTCCTGCTCTCTCACGAGGAAGATGATGACAATGGAAACGGCGAGGCATATGGCGATTACTAGGACAGCCATCAACAAGTACACTTGACCGGAACTATTGAAGTTCTTCATCTTTATCTTGCGACTACGAACGCCCAAATACAGCACCAAAGTAAGAAACACGATAATGTAAGAAGCAGCGAAACCGATGAACGTGTAGTTGCTGGTTGGTTCAATCCTAGTGTGGATCTCGATCATAGGAAGGTTACCGCTGAAGAATTTATAGTAGTAAGTCGAGTGAGTAGGTAGCTTCAGAATGATGAGAACAGCAAGACAGATGTTAGGAATAACCGATAGTGAGAGAATCACAGCCAAAAGTGAGAGGTTGCTCCACTGTTTGCCGAGATTTTTGTTCCAGCATTGGAAAATACGATAGACTCGCAATAGCTTGATGAATAGAGTGACGAAGATTAGACTGATCCCGTTTATGATGAATACGTAATTAGCAATTGCCATTGCAGTAAATGTTTCAGGTGAGAGAACAAAGCTACCTAATGTATTGAGTTGAATAGCAGCAGCACAAAACAGGTAGCATCCAGCAAACATTAGCAGGCTGAGTAAGGGACTGGTGGCCTTGATAACCTTATGACGTCTGTAGCAGAGGTAAAGGATGAGTTGTATTGTAGTGAAGATGATGACACCACCAGTGAGAATGTACAGCACAATGGCCACAGGGAGAGGGATGAGAATGTACTCATACACTCGAGGTACTGTGTCGCTTGGAAGATCACTAGAGTTTAGATTGACATGAAAGTCTAACGGATAAAGAGGATTGTATTTTCCGACCAGTTTGTAATCAGCATTGTCTAATACCAAGCCCACTCTAGTTGAAGTAGATACACTGCGATACTGATTAAACTCTGTCCAACCACTAGCTCCTTGAAATCTCAGATTCTTCAATTGTGTTTCAATCACAGCTGTGATCTCAGGCTGTCCGATAGTGTAGTTATCAATGGAGAGGTTTCTGTTCTTTAGTTCTGAGAGAGAATTGTTTAAAGCCAGTGCCATAGCCCATACTTGATCATAGTTACGAGTTTCTATTAGGCTGCGAGCACAATTAAACTGTGGTTGGATTTTTTTCATTTCAGAGCAAAACTTGGTCGAATAATTGGAAAACGTATGTCCAGAGACAAGAAGTGTATCATCCAATACACTCTTATCTGATAGAAGCAGAATGTGGCCACGAACAGATTTAGCAAGTTCTTTATTAGCTAAGCCACGCTCCAAAGCATACGGATGCGTCCCAACATGTATCCATGTGTAGTGTGGATAGATCAGACCATGACGATAAGTGTAAGCTAGTAAAGCAAGTGACTGTCGAAAATTAAGCAGCTTGAACAGCACTCCTGTTTCTGTAGACTTGATGTTAGATATTACAGTATCTAGATAATACGCTTTAGTTCCGCTTATTCCCAAGCTGAATGCTATCGACTTGTTACCTGATTGTTTGATTCTTTGTTCCATGTCCATAGCAAGCTCGGAGTAAAATGACGAGTCGGTATTGTAGACTATGCCTATTCTTGTCCAGTTGAACTGATCCATCATGGCTAGTACTGTGTCAGAGTAGACAGTGCCTGCTCCTATATTGCGCCACAAGTGAGGAAAACGTTCATGCTGTGTTTCGACTATGACAGAAGAGGCTCTGGATAGTTGTATGAGATCGAACCCTTCATGACCAGCTACGGGAGATAGTATTGAAATTTGTGACGAGCAGACAAGTCCCATGACAGCAACAAGTGGACGGCATGGTGGACTCACTGTGTGCTTGACCAGGTTACTCAGACCAATACCTGCTTCAGATGACGAGCAAATTTCAGTAGTGTCCTCAATCAACTCGATATGATAGCCGGGAAGAATGTCGCTATGATTGTTGATCTCCTCTTGAGCTATTTTTGGAGAAGTCGAAAGAGCAACCTTGTAATTATCACGTCCGTACTCAGTAGGCAACAAGAACAGCAGGTACAATGGTCTGGTCCCTTTGTTAGTAGTAGTATTAGGACAACTGGTTGCAGTTCCAAGTCGAATCGTCGCTAAAACCAGAACAAGCAACAACGGTAGGAGCCGCATGATGTTCATCTTGGACCAGCCAAAGCAAGAAGAATTGCACTGGAATTAGCACTGATCGCTGTTCAAAGCATTAGAGCTAAGCCAAAGCAAGGAAGCACTGCACTGTAATTAGCACTGATCGGTGCTCAAAGCATTAGAGCTAAAACCATACGTGAGTGCAAATTGGGTTCAAATTCTGACAAGTATCACTATGCTATTGCAATGTTTATGAGAGTGCAGAACACGAGATCTCTCAATTTCACATACTTACAACAAAATTACAAGACCAGACTGAAGACAAGATTACAGTACTAAGAATAGATACACATAGAGAGAACAAAACACAAAGTTATTTTCCGTTCACGTTTGTGACATGTGCTCTGACCTCATGCTTCAGTTTTTCCGACGAAGAAATTCGAATACTAAAGAACGACAAGACGTAATTGGCAGCAAACTTGGACATACAATCCTGTAGCTACGAGTATCACCGGTTGGCTAGATGTCCGTGCTGGCATGATGCAGAAGCCTGCTATAGCTGTCCCCGCCCATTTTATTTGCGTATGCGTGTGCATTTGATACTAGGCGTTAATTTAACGACTTGGTACTAGGCACAAACTTATGGTGATTGGTCAAGGAATCTCCAGTCTCCATTATATGCGCTGCTATTGAACTCTTATCGTCAAACCACAACTCACATTGCAAAAATAATTATGATTTTAAAATGTACAGTAGCTGAGATTGAGAAACCGCTAGCGCTGCAAACAGACCCATTCATGTAAGGACTCAGGAATGTGTGATATTGAATGTGACAGCACAACTCAACGCCATTTTGAGGTGGATTTGCAATGTTAATATTCAACTACTTGAAAATGTTGAACTTTTTAGTCAAAAAATTCTGTAAAATGAATGTTTAGCTTTTTTTGTTTGTGGTAATAAATTATTTATTATAATGGTGTAGGGGAAGAAAAAAAACAATAATAATAAATAAAGCTATTTAACAGTGCAGACCGTGTGACAGTATCGCGAACCATACGTGAATAGTGAAAGCTCCAAAACAATGACCAGATACTACCAATAATTATTGTAAGTAAAGCAAAAATAAAATAGCTGTAGCTGAAAGCTTAAGCAAAATTATCAAGCCTTTCTGAGATACACAGGCTAAACTGGATGAACCTCTTGAGAGTGCTACAGTACCAGGCCTGAATGGGTGACTTTTATGCCATGACGTGGGCAGAGCTCACACACCGTTATATCAAAATTGGTGAAGACTGTTAATAAAGCAAAAGAGTAGAAAATCAATAGCGACCATTGTTGTACTTGTGATAGCAAATGCAATTCACCAAAATTAATGTTTAAGCTGATGGTCAACTGCTTCAACAAATATTTTATCTTCAAATCAGTTGTGTACACACATTCTATTTTGATCTGAAACAACTTAGTTCCGCTCACAACGTGTTCTCAGTCACAGTGATCAAGCTAAGTTGTTCAGTAAACTTCTTCCTGGTTGCTACAATGGCGGCGGAAGGGCTTTAGTTTGGGGGAGCAGACAGGCGAGTAGAAAGTAGAAAAATTTTGCTAATTAATATTCATAAGGCCTGCATTTTTTGCCGTTCCTGTAGCAATAAAATGGCTGCTCACACAGTGCTTGAGCGTTAATTTAGCAAGACTAACCCAGTGAGCTGAAAATCCTTTGCTATAAGTATCTCTGGTGCTATTTAGGGCAAGTTTGAATATAAAAATTACATTTTTGTAGTCGGAGTTTTTGTAGCAATTTTTGGGGAACAATTGTTCTCCATGTTCTGCCGCCCCTTGCGCTCGTCATACACACACAGGTGCAGCTCTATTCAAACAAGCAAAAGGAATGAATTTCAAGAGATTGTTTGTATGTTTAGACAATGTGTATTGCTTACTTATTCCAAAGTAACCAGCGCAATCAAGCGAGTTATTTCCGTATAATCATACCTCTGTGTTCAGGACGCCTGAACACGACGGCATGTGAGGTATACATTGTAATATTATTAGCTTAACAAAAACATCCATGATCCGTTTATGGAATGTAGCATCAACATCATTTTCGGCACACAACATACCGAAAATGTTAACTCGACATGGGAAAGACTTAGTTTCCGTTCGCCTACTCACGATTCGCCTTCTCCCATTTTGCCTACTACCAAAAGTAAGCAAAACCCTAAACCCTAAAACCTGTGCAAAGTCAGGAGGGTCATCCTAAACAGGGCCTTTGGGCCTCACTAGGATCATCGAAAGTGTCACGACTAGCTAAAAAACTTGGTAAAAAATAAGACTATAAACACATGCACATAGTGAGAATCAAACCCTGAACATCTGCATTACAAGCTGCCGTACTAAACTGCTGAGCCACCGGAACCTGCTGACCAGTCATTGCTACAAACACGCCTTTATAGTGATTCTGTACGCACACGCACGTAGATAATATAAGCTGCACGTATGTGACATGACTAGGCAAAACAAAATGCCTGGGCCCTTAATAGGCAAAACGAAAGAAGGCAAAACAGAAGTACATAAACCAGTACTATCCCGTCTGGAAACATTCATTTTACCAATTATTTACGCTTTGGTATGTAGACGAGTACATAGATGGTAGGAACAAAGACAGAGAGTAGACGTGAACATGTTTTAATTACAGCCTATATGTACCTACAGTACATACTGATGTACTGGAATATTCATTTTCTAACAAAAACAGACTGACAACCATTAGAAAGGACTGATGTACAGTGCGTGACAAAAATAAAGTACTTGTCTTACGTGCAAGATTGTGTGGAGGAAACGTTCATTATCCTATCATGTGTTAGCACGCGAAATTCATGCGCGATTATGATAGCATGTATGGAATATGTCAAGTGTGATGATAGTGAGTGTGACGTCACGATTCAAGGTATTCTGAATCCCGTAGTTGTTGACGATTCATTATTTTATACTACTACCTCTGCCTTAGTAAACAAAGTGCTCACGGTAGTGGAGAGCCAAAAAGATAAGTCACCATAACTGATAATATTTTCAAAAAACGGAGTATAATTCTTCGTGCATGGTGCACCTTACATGTGGTGCATCGCACATGAACATGTGTATTTCGTTGTGGTTAATAATGACGTAGATAAAATAGTTAATAAACTTCCCAGCATACACTACGAGATTTAGACGCCGTACAATCAAATTCGTGTATAGTTGAAATCTAAATGTGCAATACTATAGTTGAAATACACTTGGACTATTTCATATTTCAGTCTAAGGAATGATGCTACATTATTGTAATTACCAGTTTGACTACAGTGGAACCTCTCTAAGGCAGACACCATTGGGACCAACAAAAATCGTACATTATAGAGAGGGGTCAGGGGTTTATTATACACTATATTTGGGATTCAGTAAGCGTCCATTATATTATATGAGGGGTGTCCTCTAAGAGGGGTTCTACCGTATAAAGCTGCATGCATAATTTGCATGCTATGTTGCTGTAGTACCTGTCTCTGTGATCAAGAAGAAGCTTTGATAGCAATTGCTGTAATGAAGACTGCTCTTTTAATCTCTTCTCTTCTCGAACACTCCAACGCTATAGGAGAGAGGGAGTTGAGAGAGAGAGAGAGAGAGAGGGGGGGAGAGAGAGAGAGGGAGAGAGAGAGAGAGGGAGAGAGAGAGAGGGAGAGAGAGGGAGGGAGAGAGAGAGAGGAGGGAGAGGGAGAGAGAGAGAGAGAGGAGAGAGAGATAAGTGAGTGGGTGATCGAGTGAGTGAGTCCAAATAACAATATGACATGAGGCTGCTGTTAGAATGAGCATGCAGTTATTATTGTGCGTGTATTTTAGTTCTTAAAAAAGGTTCTTCGACTTTTTTCCGTTGCCTCATCACAAAAAAAGGTTTCAGTAACATTGACAAAATTCTAGGGAGCTGCTACCATCAATATTTTCTAAAGTAAACAATTCATAAATTGGAAGCTACATTCTCCAGGAAAAGTACACATGACATACATACAAGACTAAACTGTTATGAAAGCTAATATTCCAACATTAGTACTGTTGATTTTACATGTCGTCGAATCTGGGTGCTTACTCTAGAGGCTGGGCAAGGTTTTATCATACAAGAACTTTCTCTCTACGCAAACTGCAGAGAAATGCAAACAAAACTAGCTATCAGAGTTTCTATTAGAGAAAAAAGCTCTTTTTGAAGGTTCTTTTCTTGACTTGCCGATGAGTCCTAACTGTACGTACCCTCTACTGTCTAATCTTTAGCTATCATGCAATGCATTGTCACATAGTACTGACCTTTCTCTTGGCTAGTCTCAGACAGCTCGCTATCTCATCACCAAAATTCTTCCTCTGCTCTTTTGCTAGAGTGTGAGCTACAGAGAACATACAATACATATTAGGGCTGAAACGAATACCACACTTTCGTGTCCAAATACAGTGGAACCTCTCTAAGGCGGACACATTTGGGATCAACAAAAATTGTCCATTATAGCGAGGGTGTCCTCTGGTCAGAGGTTTATTTACACATTAAACCATAGAATAATTGTCTTTGATGTAACGAGCGTTAATGAGGGCTATAAATCGCGTACAGCATTTCAAAATGGCCGCCGCGTTCGAGAATCCACAAAGAAACGGCGCTCGGGCTGCTCTGCGGTCTTCCTGCGATGTAAGGTAGCCAGCTAGACATCAGGCAAGCAGCGCACTATGGTTTAAAGTAGTTATATACCTCAAAATGTTTGGGCTAAAAATTCAACAACACTTGGGCTACAGAATCAGGGTAAAACCATGCACCAATCTAAGTCGTTTGAGTATTTCCTCATTTTCTAGGCTGTACACAAACACACAGTAATGTATCTAACATTTCTTCAAAGGCACATGAACATGAACACAGAGGTCAGGAGCTATACTACGTCATGTACAAGTAGCTATCAACTGATGCTCACAACAACCCTGACCAACGCCTGCCTTAAACCTAGCTTCCTATATCCTCTCAATATGGCAACAATCATGTATCTAATCTAGTCACATGTACAAGACACCTTGTACCACAACATGGTGTTAGAATGCTATGAATCTGTTGACTGTAGAAGGTGTAAACACATTATGCTCTAACTGTTTGTAGACCACGTATCCCTCATACATCATAGTTCAAAATTCATTCATTTCAGGGCAGTGGGAATTCTATGTGCTCTCTTTTCTCTTCCCCTAATGCATGAGGATTTTGGTCTTTTTATGAGTTGTAGAGCATGTAAGAGCACTTACTGGATTCAGCACCAGTGTAGCAACAGAGTTGTCTGGTGTGTCATTGTCCTATAGTGCTCTGTTTGCTGCTTGCTCAAAAATAATACTACACAACAGCAGAGCTGGTCTAATGCCTGACTGGGGCTACATTTAGTGGGAAACTTTCGCGGAAGAAAACTTTTGCGAATTGCAGAACGTTTGAGGAAATTAATTTTATCTGCAAATGTCTCATAAAGTTATTTTAGAGTAAAAATAGTCCATTTATGTAGCAATCATGACAATAATTTTATTCGTGAAATTTGCTATCTCGTGTATTTGCAAAAAAACTTCCCATGAAAATTTCCCGCTATCGACATTGAAACCAGCATAAATACACAAATTGACTAATTGGTCAAATTTTGGCGATATCATAGTTTGTTTTACAACTGACAGATCTAAGTCACTTGAGTCAGATATTTTAGACCAAGTAACTTCCTAATCTATGTTTAGCTTTGTCATATCTGCAGGAAAATATTTCATTTTATTAAATATAGCAAGTTAACATCCTGACAAATTGTATGTGTGTAGTACTTGTACATGTACACATGCAAGCTAAATCCTTAAGGGTGCACGCAACTAATTAATATTCACGGCGCTGCGCGTTGCTATGGTCAGTGTTTCTGGAAAACTAAAGCAGCATACAGAGCGATATTAGCAGTGCGTATGGATAGCTACTCGTATCATGAAATTTAACGGGCTGGTTTGCTCGCAAGAACACGGAGAGACGCGGTCCATGATCGACGTGTTTATTCATAAAACTCACCAGTGAAGACTTGAACGAGCTCAAGATTCCAGAAATGCAAGTTTCAACAAAGCTACAATCTAGTAACAGAGCGATTTTTTCGCTGGCGTACCTAGAAGCGCCGTTGCCCTTCGAGCAGCATGGATTTTCTCGTTTTTCTCGGCAGTGTGGCGTTTATTTAGAAAAATCGTTCTGTTACGGTATAGCCCACATTTTGGCGATCGCGTAGAGCTAAAAGACGTCCAGATCCAGCGTGCGATGGCGCGTTGGCTAGGGCAGCGCCATTGGAATGCTAACTGAGTACACAGTTGCTATTGGCTGTGGTTTGTCGTGTAAACAGTTGCTATGTCAGCAACCACACAATAATTATTCAATCCGGTTCGTCAGCGTTCACATGAATCTGCTTGAAATCAATCCACCTCCGGAGGTAGATTGAAAGTAGATTGGAAGTAAATTGAGACTTTAGCGTGTGGGTGCATGCCGTCGCGAGTAGACAAAAGACGCTTGGCAGACCTTCGTAATGGACATTTTAAGCATCATTGAAGGCTAGGAAGAGCGCAGTGTAGTTTTTGGGCCGCGCAATTCGCATCCAATTCACTCACTACATGTGAATGTTCATGATGCGCATTGGCAGTTTTTGAGATACAACGCACATCAAAAGTGGATTCCATGTGAACACGCCTTAAACCGTAATTATCTAAAACGTGTATTGCAAGAATTTCATGAATGTACACTAAGAAAGCACATGTCATAGTGTGAATGCTGTAGTGAATTACGTTATGAGTGGAAATAATTATATTAGTGTAGTACATTACTTACAAATGTACATGCACTGGGGTATGTACATTCTGTACTGGTACTGTACTGGTATGTTAGAAAGTGCATGCACTTATACTTCCACAGCAAATAAATAATTATGCACTTGTACGCAAGATGCACCTAATAAAAGCGATTTTTTTTCAATGCAAGTATATTGAGGGCTGCAGCTAAACATGCTCTTAACAGACAATGCACAGCACCAAACATCGCGCCACTATAGTAGTATGGTAGCATTACGGTACTATTCCACTCCCAGGGTTTCATACAGGATATGTTGCCAGGGAAACGCAACACAGAGGGTCTGGGGCGCACCCCCCAGATGCTGACAGGATACACACTATTAGACAACTTCCGTTGCCATTTTTTGATAGTTAGATACACAATTTATAGATGAGTTACAACCACGAAACCCTGACTAGCTGAGCATGAGCAATGTAGCAACAACATGTGCCTGTATGTACCCCCAGGATGCTGTTGCAAAATAGTTCGAATTCATACAATAGTTTCCCATGCACTTCACTAAATCCACAAACTGCTGCTTCACTCTTCTCCTGGTTTCACCAAAGCTTCGTTTTTAATAAATAAAGCACTACTACAAAAATATGAGCAACTTGGATTTTTATCAAAATATTTGCTAAATACAGTGGAACCTCTCTAAGGCAGACACCATTGGGACCAACAAAATTTGTCAATTGCACAATTTTAGAGAGGGTGTCCTCTGGTCAGGGTTTATTATACATTTTGTGGGTTATATTTGGGATTCCATTATAGAGAGGTTGTCCTCTGGAGAGGGGTTCTACTGTACAATCATGTGGAGCACCAAAAGGAATGAAATTCACTAAAATACAATTCTGGTACTAACCTGTCATTAGCGATTCCACAGCTTCATCGTAGAGATGGAGTTGACACTGTGCTTGTCCCAGGTAGAAATGACCCTTCACTAAGGTCTGGTCAAGCTGAAGGGCTTTCTGGCAGTCCTCAACCACTTGCGACCATTGCTCGAGTACTAGATGACAGAGCGCTCGGTTGGTATAGTAGACAGCTGACTGGGAGTTTTTATCCTGTATGACAAACAGTGATCGCTAATGTCACAGATTTCAAGTTGAAAGTAAAACCTGTTTTATAGTTACAAGACTCAGAATCTTTGTAGTCTTGTATACAGACATGTAAACAAAATACTGAAAACACACGAGTTGACGGGTCTGGACAATTCAAGTATACGCCTAAACATCAAAACTCTTCATATACTGTAATTATTACAAAAGACGAGAATTGAAATGATTGATATGTTGTTAGACGACGATTATTGATATATTTTAGCTAAAAGCTAAGCACTTACAATTGCCTCTGTATAAGCCTCCAAAGCATCGTGATACTTCCTCTCTCCGAACAATCTATTGCCTCGTTCTTTCTCCTGATGCCCGTCGGCCATGTCGTGTACGTACACTCTAATCGATGCGCACCACTAATGCCCTGCCCAGTTATTTGCTGCACGCTGCATGCAGACAAGTTTAGGTGGAACCAACCGGCTAATTAAGTCAGTGTGTTTGCATTACTAGCCGGAAAACAGAGTTTAACGTTACAGCTTACTCTAGAGTTATTTTACTCTGGCGGCTCCGCCTTTGATGTTTTTGGCTCATAACCTCGATCTGATCGAGTGCGTACACAGCACTGACGCCAATAGTCTAGTCGACCAATCATGTACCGCCTCGAGCTCATTTGGACACTCGTATTTACTGGTACAGTGATCTCCTGTGGTGCTCAAATAACGTCATCGTGAGCCAGTAATGTCCTGATGATGCTGTCGTCGCATTTACTGGTTCCTCCACTGTAGATACGATGTTCAGTATGTTTCTCAAAGAAGTGATTGCGAAAGTCCTCCGCCCACAGCTGAGCTGAGTTCACGTAGTAGAGATGTAGGTCCGTTCAGTGAGTGGAGCCTTCGTGGACACATTGCAGGCAAGTGCAGCTGATAACTTGAGTGCGGCATTCGTCATAATTATTTTCGCTGTGTCTCCGGTCCCGGCAACGGGATCGACCTTTCTATAGTTGCAGCTCGAGTTGCAGTCCCGGCAACGGGATTTAGGAGGTCCTAGCTACTAAACCCAAGACCCTAAAAACCTAAAAACCTTCGCCGCTAACTGTGCAAACTCGGGAGGGTGTCCTAACCCGGGCCTTCGGCCCTTGGTAACCCTAAGCCTAAGGATCGTCGGGAGGGTCGTCCTAACCCGGGCCTTCGGCCCTTGCATGGTACGCCTAAGGATCGTCGGGAGGGTCGTCCTAACAGGGCCTTCGGCCCTCGGTAAGCCTAAGGAACGTCGAGCATTTAGCTAAAAACTTACACGCTTTATAGTGTAAGTCTGTAGAAAAAAAACAAAAAAAAACGCATAGAGCGAGAATCGAACCCAGAACACTGTATTACAAGCCACAATACTAAACCGCTGAGCCACCGGAACCTGCTGGCTGATCCATGCTACAAACAAGCCTTTATATTACCAGTGCCGGTACTATAAGATAGAAAGGTCGATCCCGTTGCCGGGACCGGAGACACAGAAAGGTCGATCCCGTTGCCGGGACCGGAGACACAGTGAATTACTTTTATTATGATTTTACTCCAGGCAACTGCACTAACATACAAAGCCGCCCTAGCATCCAGAATGGAACCCAGTTTAGAGTGGAGCTCAGTCCTGCAGCCTCTTGTTGGTGCGTGACGGTTACTGTGGGCGAAAGTGATGCACCCGGCCTTGTCCAAGGAAATAATTTTAACTGTGGCACAAATCAACCAAATGGATCAATGTTATGTGCTCAACAAAATCAAACCACGTCGTTTCTCTCTATGATTGTTACGATTGAACCAATAAAATTGGCTCCTGATTCATTTGATATTCAATTGCAAGAATGTAGTGCAATCATGTATTCCACATACAATAGTCAAGATATTGCAATTGCATATCAGAATATGTTTGAACCACTTGCTTGCCAGAACACATGCTCCACATTTCCACTTATTCCAGTCAGCAAGACGACAGAAAAGTTAATGTAAGTGCATACTTCTTTATACAGACTCAATTAATGTCAATTTTCTGTCCTCAAAAATACAGAAATGTCACCATTCACTTCTCAATGATATTGAAGTACAACAACCCTATGCCAACAGACTGTGCTAATTTAAATGCTGCAAATGAAGGAATTTTGCTGAAAGCTAACTCATCAGACTCTACTCACTATCTTCATTTCTACTATGGTCAGAATACTCACAAGTCAACTGGTTCAAGAGTACCGCTGGTGGAGATCCTTGCTAACCAGACACTAGTTAATCTTACCTATTCTAATGAAAGTTTTGTTGTATCTGGAACTTTTGTTAAAGAAACTGGACTTCGTAACTTTTCCCTTGACATAACTCAGTTAAAAGAAGTAGTTTCAATTACATGGGAGCAGCATGCAAGGACACCAGCTGGCCATGAGTGTGATCTGTGGTCACTTGACAATGTGTTTGTCATTGCAAAATCTGGGACTAGAAATAAAACCATCTTTAGTGAAGATTTTCAGAACATGCAGTAAGTATGAGTTTGAGTAATAAGTATGCTCTCTCTCTCTCTCTCTCTCTCTCTCTCTCTCTCTCTCTCTCTCTCTCTCTCTCTCTCTCTCTCTCTCTCTTTGTTTGTTTACAGTGCTTATGGATGGACTCGTATGTCCTCAGTGATTGATCATGGGAACACAATCTGCTCTGTTAATAACTCCTATTGCCTCTATTCCAAGGGACGAAATGACATTTCAGATAATTTCCGCTTTGCAAGGACTCCCCCGATAGACTTCAGGCCTGTGACTGCAGTGAAGCCTTCACCTGCTCCATTGACAGGATCTCTACAATGTCAAGATGGACTGAAACCACTGTAAGCTGTCTTTGATCTGTGATATTTTAGCTAGATATTATTCATGTAACTGACTTCCATGTTTATTATTGGAATGTTTATTATACAGATTAGTGAAATTTCAGCTTCAGTTCAGAAAGTTTCCATATCCTTCTGTTTCTACTAGCTCAGCTCCTAATACAGTTGTGCTGAGTGTATCTGAATTAGGACCACAAGCTCATTATGCCCCTGTTGCTGACACGAACTGGCCTTTTTTCAATGCAGCAGAGAAATACTTTTACTCATCAGCTGGAAACATTCCTGTCTACTCACCACACCCAAATCAGGTTACTATGGCTACAGCTTGTGTCAATGTGACCGATAGAAAGTCTTTGGAGATCATTTGGAGACAGGATGAGTTTAAAAGTGGTTTCGATCTCTGGTACCTGCACATTGACGAAGTGATATTGGACAATTTCAGCATCAGTGATTTAATTCGAAAAACTAACAGTGAAAGGTACATTATTAGCTGATATAGCTGTGCCCTATAGCTTGCTCAAAACAATGGTCTATGATATCAAGAAGTGTTTGTTGTTTAAAGATTTTAATGAGAGCAAAATTAATTTGTTTTAGCATGCACATGAAAAACTGCTCTACAGCATTATACAGTACATATAAAGATGTCTTATTTTCATGCAGTTATATCCTATCCAAATTCAATGATGAAGAAACTGCTGCAAGTATTTGCGGTATTACAGCTGATTTTGGTGATATATTCAGTCTGACTGGCAATGATACATCTGCTCCTCGTCTTGTCAATCTTACACTAGACGTAACGCACATCTTTCCAATTGCAAAGCCCATAATTTGCCCGAGTGACGGAATTTGGAATGCAACTACCAACTGTACCGTTTCAAATGCTGAATCTTGTTTCAATAATGCAACTTTGAGTAAGTCCACAATAGAAACTGATGCAAGTACGTACAGCGGGAAATTTTGATTTAATAAACGTTTTGGCGAATTTGACAAAATTGTCAGGCATTCACCCAAATAAAATTTGCCCAAATCTGCTTTTTCTATTGTGAGCCAGGTGCTGGGCGCTAAAATTAAATGCAAATTCGCCAAAATTTTGTTCCTAATTTCCAGTTATATGGTAAATATCATATTGTTTCAATAGTGCAGCTGAATTGTTGCATTGCATTAACATTAAGTATAGTTGCATGCTGTTACCCAATTCTGTAGGCAACTGAGGTTTTAGAGGGTTTGGAAGAACCACCTAAGTCTCCAGAATGCTTTACCATGCTTGCATGGCTGTTCATAGTAACAGCTAGTGTTCCTATAAAGACAGGCCTGGGCATATTTAGGTACCACAATGAGGGGTTTTCTACAGTTTGAAAAGCTGATGGTTAATGCCTAATTTTGTTTAATTATATGCTTGATTGCAATACTATTGTGTACTCACAGGAACACGTATTTGTCATTGCAATGGTTCGTGGGGACCGGTGCATTGCACACATTCTTTGGCTCTTGCAAGAGAACTGGTACATTTTTCAATGTTTCCTAATGTAGTCATGCATGCAACACTTGTGCATTTCTTTAGATTGAAATATCACCAGTACAAGGCTTGGACACATTGATCAGTGTACCGCAATATGACGTGACAAACATGGAAAGATTTAGAATATTGGATGACGCTTTCAAAGCTGCCTTAAGTGAAGGAATAACTCAGCGATTTGTTAAGGTGAGGGACACCAGATTGCAGTTTGCTAGATGATTCACTCATTTTGTGTTTCAGGATGCTGTTCAAATTTTGCTGGATGCTATTGACGCGGCAGAGGTAAACACATCTATGATGAGGCATTCTCTTATCATTATAATACTTTCACAATGATTATTCTTAGAACACAGATGATTATGACAGTCTTCCTGACCTGTTCTCTCTGGTGGATAGAGTTGCAAGAGAGCTGAGACAAAATATTACCATAAATACAGCAAGTTATGGTAAGGCCGCTGTGCGTGCTTACAACACAATTTTTGAATGTTCGATATAATTATTATGATCACGTATTATGTCATTGAAAATACTGCAATGAAATCCTTCCGATTCAGACACCCTTGAGGCCCACATATGGTGTCTTGATTAGAGAGCTGTCTTAATTTCATGGATTGATAAATGTACAATGTATCAATTTGTCACTCACAGTATCCACAAGTCTAGACTGTTGTTGCTTTAGGGCAGGACTCACATAAGTAGAAGCATGTACCAATCTGACCATACATGTATTACTAAGCAATGTGTTTGTTTTTCAGTGTTAAAAGTTGAAGAAGTGTACCATGATAGAGAGTCCTTTCGACCAATTAAAGTTGACAATAACTACATTATGCTGCCGAGTGAACTGTTTAGCGAATTAACTGAATCAGGTTCATTTCAAAATGCATGAAAAAAAACAGCTGTCACTGGTCTATGTTTTACATAGAATTCCTTGTGTCCATCTACTTCAAAAACATATCACATTTGCTTCCTAATAAGTAAGTTGCACTATGCAGAAGTGCTCACCAAAAACTGCATCAGTCATCGATGATGAGAAAAATCAATTTTTGAAGTTTGTGGTAAAGTTGTAACTATTATTTTTTTTATTTTTCAGCACTGTCTCTCCAGTGATTGCTTCTAGTTGCGAGTCTTGCAAAAATTATAATCTAGACAAAAATGTGACAGTATTTTTCGATTTGCCTCTACAAAATGACAGTGTATCCAGATGTATGTTCATAAATTTACAGTAAGTGAGGTAAAATTTGGTCATGCGTATGTTATTATTCTTTTCTGCCTGTAGGAATGTGTCGAGAGATGGTAAATTCTGGATTGATGATGGCTGTACGACTATTACATTTGACAATGGCTCTATAATGTGTTCATGCAACCATCTCACACATTTTGCGATTCTGCTTAGTCCTGGAGTTTCTGTGAGTACTAAATAGTCAAGATTTACCATCAGGGCTTCAACTTAACTTGAACTTAACCAGCGGGGCTAGTAGAATCAAATTTTAACCAGTTTCTACTAGCATAATCAAATATTTTATGCATTTATGAACTTGCTTCCAGTCAAATTCTGCAGTAAGTCTAAGTATCTCTAACGAGCTGGTCTACCAACCTGTGCATTTTACTAGCCCGAAAAATTTACTAGTCTTGAGCTGGCGGGCTAGTGTTAATCGAAGCCCTGTTCACAATAATAATGTGATTTCTTTTGTTCAGATACCTATCGAACACCAAAGAGCTCTTACAGTGATAGGACAAGTATTTGTCGCTATTTCACTGGTGTTTTTGGCTATCACTTTTTTCGCATACGTGTTACAAAGGTGTGTTGGAAGAATATTATGTTGACTGTCAACTTCAAACATAAAGCAGGTCGTTGTGGAACATGCGTAACTACATTCACTGTATGTTGTGTGTCAACTTGTTCGCCGCTCAACTTGTGTTTGTAGTGGGTGTGGAGAGAACTGAGAACGAGGTATTCTGAACATTTCACACAGCATGTACATAAGTATTGTGACAATCAAAGTACCGTGTTCATGTCTATCCCTGATGTAGGCTGTTTGTTCTGCCATTGCTATTTTGCTCCACTACCTGTTCCTGGTGGTGTTCATGTGGATGCTGATGGAGGGTGTGGTCTTGTATGTAGCACTGGTGAGGGTGTTTGTCAAACACACTCTGCGTTACATCATTGCTTTCACAATAGTCAGCTACGGTAAGTGCTTGCATAAGATCGAAACTTTGCTTTGAGTGCTCAATTTTTTGAGGGCAGGTGTCCCACTGGTTTACATTGGTGCAGTTGCTCCAGTTGGGCTACTAGTGAGCACAAACGGTGTTGGTAACCATTATGGACTTTACAACGAAACAAGTGGACAGATATTAGCGTGAGTTCTGTGAAGTCAGCAAAATGATCAGAAGTACTTCTTCTGTACTATTTCTAGTTGTTGGTTGCGATATGACACTCACTTTATCCTGGCTATGATAATACCAGTTGTGCTTATTATAATAGTGAGTTCCCTAACTAACTTACAATGAGCAATTTAGTGACATGCTGTTTTCATTCCAGTTGAATCTTGGATTCATGACAATGGCACTTGTGGTCATGCGGCGTCATCTCAAAAAAGGGAGAAAGAAGTCAGAAGTTGACATAGCTAGGTGAATATGCTTGTACTTTGTGAATACATACTTTTATAACCTTTATGCATGCTTCTTTGTGTGCAGGCACTGGTTGAAAGTGATAATTTCACTGGTGATTGTCATGGGGATAGCATGGATTGGAAACTTGCTTTTCTTTGACATCAACCTGCTCTTCATTGCTTACATCATGACCATATTCATTGCTGGTCAGGGACTCATCATCTTCATCTTGTTTGTACCGCTCTCAAAACAAGTAAGTCTTGATGACTCGATTATTGTACCTTTGAGTCAAAATCTCTTTTGCATGTTAAAAATTCTGTAACCGAGCATTATCTATTAAGTGTATAATTATTTTATACCCCTGCTTTGTGCATGTATACATATAAGCATATATTAATTTTTACATGCTATGCTGAGTACTGAGAAAAGGACATTCCGAATAAAGGTCACAATAGAATTCACCTCCATCCAAAGGACACTGTTGATGATCCCAAACACTTGTTTTCCAATACCTATAGGAAGAAGACTGCTTCTTTATTATAGGACAAAACCCTTGTCCTAATGGGTACTTATAGATTCCACTGATACTGCAATATTATTTCTAAAACTAACTAAAATTTTGATACAGCAAAGATACATGCAATAGTTTCTGTGACCGTCATTGTCATCTCTAATATGCCTAACTGCATGCAGTGATAATATTTTTGTTTGTTGTTGCAAGCGTAAATCATTGCCTGTGGTGCACTTGTTTGTCTCTACTATAGGTGAGAGAGGCATATACTAAATGGTGGAAAATGAAACAGTCCCAGTCGACATTTCTCAGTCGAGTATTCAGATCATCACTCCTTCACGGCTCAGTAAGTATCTAAAAATTAATGTGAAATGACATTATTTTTTGTAGTCGGGTGAAAAATCTAAGAAGCAACATAAACCCTGTAATGGAGGATATGAATTGGGCACTTTTGATAGAAGTAAGTTCTAATGCAATTTCAACCATATATACTCACCACGTGCAGAATGCTGCATATACATGTGTTACTTTTCCTCTATCAGTGATTTTAATTCAATTTCTTTATAGCTAAGAGCCCAAACCGTTCTTCGGAGGAGTTGCATTCAAGAGAGTACGATAGTATTCCACAATTTACTAAAGAAGAGAGCAGCTCTGTCTCAAGAGAAGAGGACACTGCTCGATATCAGACAATTTCAAAAGATACTCCTCTCTTTTCTTCCAAATACAATGCTCTGGTTCAGTCTGATTCAAGCGACACAGCTGCAGTTGATACACTATCAACGGATAAAGAGACAGGTCAACTGAACGGCACTTCATATGAGAATGAATGCTACTATGAGACAATTTCAACAACAGATGAAGACAACAAATCAACTCATGATCATGAGTACCAGACATTTAATGTTGAATTTAATTAAAAAGCTGACTTCAGACAGGTTATACGATTACTTCATTGAAAAACTAATTATTTTACCTTTCATTATTTCATCACTTTATGCACTTGTTCAGAAAGTTATTGCTAATGTACTTTTCTAAACATCAAAATTTTGCTTCTGATAAGATATTGGCTGCTAAAGCCCTGTAATTTTGTGAAGCCCTAGCCTCAAGTAGCCATAGAGCAATATTATATCAAGAGAACACGAAGGACTTCAGTCCACATGAGTGATATAGCCAGTACAGTTGTAGGCGAAGGTTTTCTGATCATTTGTTAGTTTTTTCATCTGCTCAAGTGCTTGTACGGGAAAGTCAGCCATCATCACATCAGGTGGGACCTGCATTCCATTCTGAATGCCCTGAACTGAAATACAATTGGCAGGACTTATAATTAGTATTGCTAATCTAGCTACCTACATGTACCTGTGCAAAAATTCTTGCTGACAGGCGTTTATTGCTAAATCTTCCTGTGAAGACCTGGCTGACTGTGACTGCTGCTCTCTGGGTTTTTACATGTGATTCTCTGACCTGTATGAAAGTCTGTGCACTCATAAGTGTGAGTGTGTACCTGAACCTTACATTTCCTCTTTATACAACTTTGCTTAATTACATCTTCTATTCCCTCCAAATTTGGTTTGTCCTTACAGAATACACATTGTCCACATTCTTCATTGTACAAACACCCATCACAATCACCACATCTTGATTACATCTTGACAGAGTTGTAAAAATGGAATAAAATCTATCATAGAATGCAGCTAATAAGTTTAAACTGATAGTGATCAAAAAAGTAACAGGAACAAGTAAAGTAAAATTGTTTTAATAAAACAACTAATAAGTGTAGGGATGATGCTTGCAAAAGTAAAGGAACAAGATGAGATGATGCTTGCAAAATTAATCCTTTAACCCCTATTGACGCCTTTAGGCGTCATAATTGACTCCACCTACTCTAGACGTCATAAGTAGTGTGAAAAGTGCTCTAGAAAGGTCAAATCAAGTTTATTTGCAAAGTACCTGAAAAAACCCACTGTTTTTCGTCGCCCTCTCCACTAAACCACATACTTGCCTATGAGGCCTGATGGTATAGTCAACGGACCATAGTCATGCATGCACACACGGCGCGTACAGCAACCACAGTGACCATCAAACGGTATTTAGAACAAAAAACCATTGTTACTTGATGGCCTCACCCTACATAACAGAGTTCAATTCTTAGACAGTGTCAATAAATAAAAAGAGAAGCTGACAGTGCCCGGCAAGCGGAAATTAGTCATGACCTTGATTTATACCAGCAGCAGTCTTATAATAGTACAGATCCGCGCTACTTCAAACATGGAAAATCCTAGCCCTAGCTAGCTTGCTAATCTGAACGCACATGAAATTTAATGCGGTTGCGAATAATTATCATTACGTGCTAGTGAATGTCTTTAATGTGTACATTAATTATCTCTTTTTTTAGTCTGAATAGTACAAGACAAGCTGTTTATAATTATTAGCAAGGATATCACGAACTGGAAAGAGATAAGGAAGATCATGTGTGCACAGTGAAGAAATGATAAAGCAGTCAACAGCAGAGATATGACTAATGATGTACAAATACAGACAAACAAATGACAAACATAAAATAAGAAAAAAATTCAAGATTTCCATTATAAAGATCCCATAACAATGTTATCTTTGCAGAGTATGCACTGTTACCTACATAAGGTGAAAATGATAATAGACCTATTGTAGTGATTGGATGCGTGCGTGCAAGTAGGTGCGTAAGTCAGCAAGAAATACAACTCCACATAACAACATGACATGGCATGACACAGGAGTTCTGCAGTTAAAATGAGCATGCTGTTATTATTTTGTACGTGTATTTTAGTTCTTAAAAAAAGGTTCTTCAACTTTTTTCCGTTGTCTCATCACAAACAAGGTTTTAGTAACATTGACAAAATTCTAGGAAGCTGTTACCATCAATATTTTCCAAAGTAAACAATTCATCAAATGTGAGCGGATTTGAGAAAAGGGGTCACTTCGCGCATGTAATTTTCGAACTAACGCATGTTTTCAACTTGCTGGCATTCATCCAAATTTGGTCCCATGGCTCTAAAATTTGATATACAGCAAGTAGAATGATCAAATATTATGTACAAAAAATTTCATTGAGTTTCAATAATATTTGACCGACTAACAGCCATTTGAAAACAGGCGTGCGTTCAAAAATTACATGCGCGAAGTGACCCCTTTTCTCAAATCCGCTCACAAATTGCAAGCTACATTCTCCAGGAACAGTACACATACATACATGTACATACATGACTAAACTGTTATGAAAGCTAATATTCCAACATTAGTACTGTTGATTTTACATGTCGTTGAATCTGACATCACAGGTGCTTACTCTAGAAGCTGGGCTAGGTTTTTATCACACAAGAACTCATGCATTTTGCTCTCTACACAAACTGCAGAGAATTGCAAACAAAACTAGCTATCCAGAGTTTCAGTTAGAGAGAAAAGCTCTTTTTGAAGGTTCTTTTCTTGACTTCCCAATGAGTCCTAACTGTACGTACCATCTACAGTGAAACCTCTCCCAGGCGGACACCATTGGGACCAACAAAATTGCCCATTATAGAGAGGGTGTGTCCTCTGGTCAGGGGTTTATTATACATTATGTGAGTTATATTTGGGATTAAGTGAGTGTCCATTATAGAGAGGGTGTCCTCTGGAGAGGGGTGTCCGCTAAGAGGGGTTCCACTGTACTTTAGCTATCATGCTATGCATTGACACGTAGAGCTGACCTTTCTCTTGGCTAGTCTCAGACAGCTTGCTATCTGTCACCAAAATTCTTCCTCTGCTCTTTTGCTAGAGTGTGAGCTACAGAGAACATGCAATACATATTAGCAGATTCAAACATTTATGGGCTATAGATTCAAAATGTATGCTCCAATAGCTTCAAAAATTAATGTATGGGCTACAGATTCAAAACTTTTTGGGCTAAAAATTCAACAACACTTGGGCTATAGAATCAGCCAAAGCAACCAATGTAAGTCGTTTGAGTATTTCCTCATTTTTTAGGCTGTATACAAATACACAGTAATGTATCTAACATTTCTTCAAAGGCACATGAACATGAACACAGCAAGATCAGAAGTTATACTACGACATGTACAAGTAGCTATCAACTGATGCTCACAATAACCCTGACCAACGCCTCACTTGAGCCTAGCTTCCTACATTCTCTCAATACGGCAACAATCATGTAGTGTTGTATTGGTATACTAATACTAAAACTAAAACACCTTATACTAGAGGGTATTTTGTTTTAGTATACTAAACTAATAGTAATACTAGAAGATCAATCATGGCTGTACTAAACTAAAACTAGAACTATAAGTAAATTCTCACTGCAAACTAAACCATAACTAAATTTTTATCATTTAGTTTTAGTGTCCAGCTTCCTCAGCCCCAGCCAGTAGAGCGTGTTTTTCGACAGTAGGAGAAGCTACAACTGAAAGCGAAATCGACTAACAGATTTAAACTTAGAGCGTGAAGTATTTCTTAAGCAAAATAAAAGGTACTTGTGACTGCACAATCATATGTACTTGTATAGAATGCCCAATTTTATACCAAAACTATAATTCAATTTGGTATACTAAAACTAAACCAAATTAAATGTGTTATAGTATACTATACTAATACTATAACTAAAACATATGAAAGTGATTACTATAACTAAAACTAAAACTAGAATAAATTTATCCTGAGGAAAATACTAATACTAAAATGGAATCTGGCTACTAAAACAACACAACAATCATGTTTCTAATCTAGTCGCTGTACAAGACACCTTGTACCACAGCATTGGTGTTAGAATGCTATTCTGTTGACTGCAGAAGGTCTAAACACATTATGCTCTAACTGTTTTTAGACCACGTATCCTTCAAGTTTCGTATAACGTAATTCAAAATTAATTCATTTCAGGGCAGTCACAAAAGTTTGGGAATTCTGTGTGCTCTCATTTCTCTACCCTAACGCACGAGGGTTTGTTTTATGAGTTGTAGAGCATGTAAGAGCACTTACTGGATTCAGCACCGATGTAGCAACAGAGTTGCCTGGTGTGTCATTGTCCTATAGTACTCTGCTTGCTGCTCGCTCAAGAATAATACTACACAGTACATGGTCTAATGCCTGACCGGGGCTACATTTAGTGGGAAACTATCGAGGAAGAAAAAACTTTTGTGAATTGCAGAACATTTGAGGAAATTTTATCTGTGAATGTCTCATTTAAAGTTATTATTTAAGAGTAAAAATAGGTGAATAAAATTAATTTTATGTAGCATTCATGACAATATTATTATTATTATTCGCAAAATTTGCTATCTCATGTATTTGCAAAAATGTTTCCTATGAAACTTTCCCGCTATACGGTATTTCATCTGCAAACGACATTGAAACCAGCGTAAACACACAAATTGACTAATTGGTCAAATTTTGCCGATATCATAGTTTGTTTTACAACTGACAGATCTAAATCACTTGAGTCAGATATTTTAGACTAAATAACTTCCTAATCTATGTTTAGCTTTTTCATATTCAAAGGAAAATATTTCATTTTAATATAGCAAGTTAACATCCTGACAAAATTGTACGTGTGTAGTACTTGTACATGTACACATGCAAGCTAAAATTCATGATCTTAAGATGGACTATGCAAAGTGGATTGAATGCGTATTTAATCCGGTTCATCAGCGTTCACATGAATCTGCTTGAAATCAATGCACCCTCCGGAGATAGATTGAAAGTGGATTGGAAACGAATTGAGACTTTAGCACGTGGGTGCATGCTGTCGCGAGTAGACAAAGGACGCTTGGCAGACTGTAAACCTTCTTAATGGACATTTTAAGCATCATTGAAGGCCAGGAAGAGCGCAGTGTAGTTTTTGGGCTGTGCAATTCGCATCCAATTCACTACATGTGAATTGTATGAACCCCCAGGATGCTGTTGCAAAATACTTCGAATTTATACAATAGTTTCCCAAATTCTCAGGCACTTCACTAATCCACAAACTACTGCTCCACTCTTCTCCTGGTTTCACCAAGTTTTTAGCAAATGAAGCACTACTACAAAAATATGAGCAACTTGGATTTTTATCAAAATACATGTATTTGCTAAATACAGTGGAACCTCTCTAAGGCAGACACCATCGGGACCAACAAAAATTGTCAATTGTAGAGAGGGTGTCCTCTGGTCAGGGGAATATTATACATTTTATGGGTTATATTTGGGATTCAGTAAGTCTCCATTATAGAGAGGGTGTCCTCTGGAGAGGGGTTCCACTGTACAGTCATGTGGAGCACCAAAAGAACTAAAATACAATTCTGGTACGAACCTGTCATTAGCGATTCCACAGCTTCATCATAGAGATGGAGTTGACACTGTGCTTGTCCCAGGTAGAAATGACCCTTCACTAAGGTCTGGTCAAGCTGTAGGGCTTTCTGGCAGTCCTCAACCACTTGCGACCATTGCTCGAGTACTAGATGACAGAGCGCTCGGTTAGTATAGTAGACAGCTGACTGGGAGTTTTTATCCTGTACGAGAAACAGTGATTGCTAATGTCACAGATTTCAAGTTAAAGTAAAAACCTGTTTTTTATTTACAAGACTCAGAATCTTTGTAGTCCTGCAGACATGTTTACTAGAAACACGAGTTGACGGGTCTGGACAATTGAAATATAGGCTTAAACATCAAAACTCTTCATAGTTGCATTTCTAGAGCAGCTAAAGTTTATTAAACACGAAAATTGAAATGATTGATGTTGCTAGCTACTTGCAGACGTAGACGACTAGACGAATATTATTTACGACTATTATATTTACGACTGTAGACGACTATTATTTAAAATTTTAGCTAAAACCTAAGCACTTACAATTGCTTCTGTATAAGCCTTCAAAGCATCGTGATACTTCCTCTCTCCGAACAGCCTATTGCCTCGTTCTTTCTCCTGATGCTAATCGGCCATACTCCAATCGATGCGCACCACTAATGCCCTGCCCCGTTATTTGCTGCATGCTATGCTGCATACAGACAAGTTTAGGTGGAACCAACCAGCTAATTACAATGTAACTAAGTCAGTGGCGTAGGAAGATATTTTCGAAAGTAGACAACAGAAGTGGGCGAGCGAAGGGAACCCGAAAAATTTTGCTAATTAATTATTCATTATTATGCAATTTACAGTATGTTGTGCCGTGAATTTGCAGTCTTGATCTTGGTTGGTCTTGCTGAGGCGGCTGCGTGGACGATTGCCTTGAAAATATGCAATAATTATTGCTGTGAGCCATGGGCCTGCAATAACAAGTAAATGATATTCACGAAGACTGGGCGTGTTACTTAGTAGTGAAATTATTAACTGGGTAAATTCAAGGTGATGCTCCAGCACCGGTGCACCATTTATTCCTACGCCACTGTAAGTCAGTGTGTTGCATTACTGGCCGGAAAACAGAGTTTAACGTTACAGCTTACTCTAGAGTTGTTTTACTCTGGCGGCTCCGCCTTTCATGTTTTTGGCTCATAACCTCTGATCGAGTGCGTATACACAGCACCGACGCCAATATAGTCTAGTCGGCCAATCATGTACCGCCTCGAGCTCATTTGGACACTCGTATTTACTAGTACAGTGATGTCCTGTGGTGCTCAAATAATGTGAGGCAGTAATGTCCTGATGATGCTGTCGTCGCATTTACCGGTTCCTCCACTGTAGATACGATGTTCAGTATGTTTCTCAAAGAAGTGATTGCGAAGGTCCTCCGCCCACAGCTGAGCTGAGTTCACGAACGCGTAGTAGAGATGAGTCGGATATAAGTCGGTTCAGTGAGTGGAGCCTTCGTGGACACATTACAGGCAAGTGCAGCTGATTAAAATGCGTTCATCATTATTACATATTGATTTTACTCCAGGCAACTGCACTAACATACAAAGCTCTAGCGTCTTACAGATTGGAACCTTTCATCAGTTTAGAGTGGAGCTCAGTCCTGCAGCCTCTTGTTGGTGCGTGACGGTTACTGTGGACGAAAATAATGATGCAACCGGCATTGTCCAAGGAAATAATTTTAACTGTGGTACAAATCAACCAAATGGATCAATGTTATGTGCTCAACAAAATCAAACCACGTCGTTTCTCTCTATGATTGTTATCAAGATTGAAATAGCTTTTAAAGTAGTTGATTTTCAATTGAAAGAATGCAATGCAATCATGTATTCTACTGACAATAGTCAAGATATTGCAATTGCATATCAGGATATTTCTATCCCAATTGCTTGCCAGAACACATGCTCCACGTTTCCACTTATTCCAGTCAGCAAGACGACAGAAACGTTAGTGTAAGTGCATACTTCTTTATACATGCAGACCCAAATGTCAATTTTTCTATCCTCAAAATATAAATACAGAAATGTTACCATTCACTTCTCAATGATATTGAAGTACAACCCTATGCCAACACACTGTGCTAGTCTAAATGCTGCAAATGAAGGAATCTTGCTGAAGGCTAACTCAACAGACTCTACTCACTATCTTCAATTCTACTATGATCAGAATAACCATGAGTCAACTGGTTCAAGAGTACCGCTGCTGGAGTTCCTTGCTAACCAGACACTAGTTAATCTTACCTATTCTAATGAAAGCTTTGTTGTATCTGGAACTCTTGTAAGCGAAACTGGACTTCGTAACTTTTCCCTTGACATAACTCAGTTAATAAAAGAAGAAGTAGTTTCAATTACATGGGAGCAGCATGCATTGACACCAGCTGGCCATGAGTGTGATCTGTGGTCACTTGACAATGTGTTTGTCATTGCAAAGTCTGAGACTAGAAATCAAACCATCTTTAAGGAAGATTTTCAGAACATGCAGTAAGTATGACTTTGAGTATGCATGCTCTCTCTCTCTCTCTCTCTCTCTCTCCATTTGCTACTTTGTTTGTTTACAGTGCTTATGGATGGACTCGCATGTCCTCAGTGATTGCTCATGGGAACACATTCTGCTCTGTTTATAACTCCTATTGCCTTTATTCCAAGGGACGAAATGACATTAATGATAATTTTCGCTTTGCAAGGACTCCCCCAATAGATCTCAGGCCAGCTGTGACTGCAGTGAAGCCTTCACCTGCTCCATTGACAGGATCTCTACAATGTCATGATGGACTGAAACCACTGTAAGCTATCTTTGATCTGTGATATTTTAGCTAGATATTATTCATGTAACTGACTTCCATGTATATTACTGGAATGTTTATTATACAGATTAGTGAAATTTCAGCTTCAGTTCAGAAAGTTTCCATATCCTTCTGTTTTTACTAGCTCAATTCCTAATACAGTTGTGCTGAGTGTATCTGAATTAGGACCACAAGCTCATTATGCCCCTGTTGCCGACACGAACTGGCCTTTTTTCAATGCAGCAGAGAAATACTTTTACTCATCAGCTGGAAACATTTCTGTCTACTCACCACACCCAAATCAGGTTACCATGGCTACAGCTTGTGTCAATGTGACCGATAGAAAGTCTTTGGAGATCATTTGGAGACAGGACGACTTTAAAAGTGGTTTTGATCTCTGGTACCTGCACATTGACGAAGTGATATTGGGCAATTTCAGGATCAGCGATTTAATTCGAAAAACTGACAGTGAAAGGTAAATTATTAGCTGACATAGCTATGCCCTATAGTTTGTTCAAAACAGTGGTCTAAAGAAAATAAAAAGATTTCTATCGAAATCAAAAGGATGTAGGGTTGTGAAATCCACCACTGGTCCACAATGTAAGGTTGTGAAATCCACCACTGGTCCACAATGTAAACTAACAAGGAACAAGCATGCACTTGCGGGTAACACGATTGACTTGCTAACAGACCATAGATCCCTACATGAGTGGCTGTACATAAGATCAATATTCAAGCTCAATGCATGTCAGGTGTCACTGAGCAGTCAACAGCAACTACATGTAGCTGAACTAGCTATAGTCAATCACAACAGCCACTGATGTAGGGATCTATGGTCTGTTAGCAAGTCAATCGTGTTACCCGCAATTGCATGCTTTTTCCTTGTTAGTTTACATTGTGGACCAGTGGTGGATTTCACAACCCTACATCCTTTTGATTTCGACAGAAATCTTTTTATTTTCTTGTTTGTTTCCTTTTTTTCTTTTTCAATGAAGTTCAATATCATGCTTGTACAGAGCCGTCTTTGTTTCCTCCATTGGTTTAGTTTTCCTGTTGTTTATGGTTTTTCTTTATTACTAACAATTTTAAACTTGTAGCTAAAAATAGTTGTAATGCTGTACTTATCAGCTCGCCTACACATGCATGCATACGAGCCCCGCCCACACTTGTTTGTACCTGTATGGCGGTTATTATTATCTGGCAAGCGCAGAATGGTGATCCTACCGTTCTTCGAAGACTCAAGACAAATATGTGTTCTCCGTGATCCATACGGCGTGGCTTGTGCTTGGTCACGTGCATATTGCGCAATCACAATAATGGCGTCTAACACTTAGCTGACGATGGATCATGATCGAGAAATCGCGGAATTTATTTCGTCGTTTCGCTAGAAACAAAGTTCAAAAGGCACCTGCCAGGAGAATTTCACGACTGTTCGTGGGTGTTTTGATCTCGTCACTGGTCGCGTAAAGACGCTAGGCGAGTTGAAGAAAGAAGAAGAAGAAGAAGAAGAAGAAGAAAACGAAGATGACGAAAGTCGATTTTCACCGTTTCCAGGTTCGTCACTTTAGTAACAATTTCGAGCAATCTCCTTGCTACTGTAAGATGGGGCAACGCCAGAGAGCAGATCTAAGCGTCTTTGGACGAATAAAATTCTTCGAAATATCAGCGTTTGAACGCTAATACATTGTATGTAGTGCCTCCCTAATTAGGGAGGCACGGTAGTGTAGGGATGAACGAGAAAACAAGATGGCGGCTACATACAATGTATTAGCGTTCAAACGCTGATATTTCGCCTGGTGTTGAATTTCATACGTCTTTAGACACTTAGATCTGCTCTCTGGCGTTGCCCCATCTTACAGTAGCAAGGAGATTGCTCGAAATTGTTACTAAAGTGACGAACCTGGAAACGGTGAAAATCGAGTTTCGTCATCTTCGTTTTCTTCTTTCTTTCTTTCTTTCTTTCTTTCTTTCTTTCTTTCTTTCTTTCTTTCTTTCTTTCTTTCTTTCTTTCTTTCTTTCTTTCTTTCTTTCTTTCTTTCTTTCTTTCTTTCTTTCTTTCTTCTTTCTTTCTTCAACTCGCCTAGCGCCTTTACGCGAACAGTGCCGAGACCAAAACATCCACGAACAGTCATGAAATTTACCTGGCATGTGCCTTTTGAGCTTTGTTTTTAGCGTAACGGCGATCTAAGTTCCGCGATTTCTCGATCGTGATCCATTGTCAGCTTAGTGTTAGACGCCATTATTGTGATTGCGCAATACGCACGTGACCAAGCAATGGTAGCGCACGTGACCAAGCAGCTAAAGTATCGCTGCGCCGTGTGGATCACTATCACGGAGAACACACACTCGGCATTTGTCTGGAGTCTTCGAAGAACGGTAAGCTCGTGTAGGATCGCCATTCTGCACTTGTCAGATAATTATAACCGCCGTATAGGTAGGGTCCGCAATGAAAAAAACGAGTGTCACAGATTCAGCGGGATTGCGTCTCAGCGTGTAGAGTGGGTTGACCCGAACATAGAACAGGTAAATAGAGAAGCGCCAAGTCCTTCCTTTTTGCAAGAAAAACAAAAACACTTAGAATTGCGTGGGTGGAGCTAGCCACACAAGTAAAATGCTTTTTATTTGAACAATATTCAACGCCGAAGCTTAATGATGTTGGTAAAGACGCTCAGGATCATGCTTTCAAGAATTCCGTGGTCTTCGACGTCGCAGCGTCCTTCGTGTGTTGTTTCCAGGTCATAATTTGAAAAGAGGCGGGGCTCCAGAGACGTCGAAGAATACTCTTTGGGCTCGAGTGCTTTTGTACATTGTGCTGCAGCAACCCTATTGCAGATTTAACTAAGTTAGGTGACAATGTATCTACATAGCAAGTTTTATGATGTTTATGCATTTCCTTCCATCTGGCTCAAAAATTTTAAACATTTTTTGAGCCAGATGGAAGGAAGCATGTGAAGTTTATAACATTTGCTGTGCAGGTACATTGTCACCTAACTTAGTTAAATCTGCAATAGGGTTGCTGCAGCACAATGTACAAAAGCGCTCGAGCCCAAAGAGTATTTTTTCGTGGTCTCTGGAGCCCCGCCTCTTTTCAAATTATGACCTGGAAACAACACACGAAGGACGCTGCGACGTCGAAGACCTCGGAATTCTTGAAAGCATGATCCTGAGCGTCTTTACCAACATCAATAAGCTTCGGCGTTGAATGTTGTTCGAATAAAAAGCATTTTACTTGCGATTGGCTAACTCCGCCCACGCTATTCTAAGTGTTTTTGTTTTTCCTGCAAAAAGGAAAGACTTGGCGCTTCTCTCTTTACCTGTTCTATGTTCGGGTCAACCCACTCTACACGCTGAGACGCAATCCCGCTGAATCTGTGACAGTCGATTTTTTCATTGCGGACCCTAGTATAGGTCTACAAACAAGTGTGGGCGGGGCTCGTATGCACTGCAAAAGCCATCAACAACAGGAATACTAAACTAATGGTGGAAACAAAGACTTCTCCGTACATGCATGATATTGAACTGCACTTCACTAAAAAGAAAAAAGGACACAAACAAGAAATTAAAAAGATTTCTATCGAAATCAAAAGGATGTAGTGATGAAGAAATCTACCACTGGTTCACAATGTAAACCAACAAGGAACAAGCATAGAATGGTAACACGATTGACTTGCTAACAGACCATAGATCCCTACATCAGTGGCTGTACATAAGATCAATATTTTGTCACAAGCTGAATTCTATTCAAAGTGTCAGTCAACAGTAAATAGCTTAACTAGCTATAGTCTGGCCACAGCAGCCACTGATGTAGGGATCTATGGTATGTTAGCAAGTCAATCATGTTACCATTCTATGCTTGTTCCTTGTTGGTTTACATTGTGAACCAGTGGTAGATTTCTTCATCACTACATCCTTTTGATTTCGATAGAAATCTTTTTAATTTCTTTGATATCAAGAAGTGTAAAGTTTTTGATGAGACCAAAATTACTTGTTTTAGCATGCACATGAAAAATGCTCTACAGCATTATACAGTACCTATAATGATGTCTTATTTTCATGCAGTTATATGCTATCCAAATTAAATGATGAAGAAACTGAAGCAAGTATTTGCGGTATTGCAGCTGATTTTGATGATGTATTCAGTCTGACTGGCAATGATCCATCTGCTCCTCGTCTTGTCAATCTTACACTAGACGTAACACACATTTTTCCAACTGCAAAGCCCATAATTTGCCCGAGTGACGGAATTTGGAATGCAACTACCAACTGTACCATTTCAAATGCTGAATCTTGTTTCAATAATGCAACTTTGAGTAAGTCCACAATAGAAACTGATGCAAGTACGTATAGCGGAAATTTTGATTTATTTGGCGAATTTGACAAAATTGTCAAGCATTCACCCAAAAAATTTGCCAAAATTTGCTTTTTCTATTGTGAGGGCGCCAAAATTAAATGCAAAATCTGGATAATTTACCAAAATTTGGTTCCTAATTTCCAACATATCATCTTGTTTCAATAGTGCAGCTGAATTATTGCATTGCATTAACATTAAGTATAGTTGCATGCTGTTACCCAATTCTGTAGGCATCTGACGTTTTAGAGGGTTTGGAAGAACCACTAAAGTCTCCCGAGTGCTTTACCATGCTTGCATGGCTGTTCATAGTAATAGCTAGTGTTCCTATAAAGACAGGTGCACGCCTGGGCATGTTTAGGTACCACAAATGAGTGGTTTTCTACAGTTTGAAAAGCTGATGGCTAATTCCTATTTGTTTTAATTATAATTATATGCTTGACTGCACTATACTATTGTGTACTCACAGGAACACGTATTTGTCATTGCAATGGTTCGTGGGGACCGGTGCATTGCACACATTCTTTGGCTCTTGCAAGAGAACTGGTACATATTTCAATGTTTCCTAATGTAGTCATGCATGCAATACTTGTACATTTCTTTAGATTGAAGTATCACCAGTACAAGGCTTGGACACATTGATCGATGTACCGCAACATGACGTCACAAACATGGAAAGATTTAGCATATTGAATGACGCTTTCAGAGCTGCCTTAAATGAAGGAATAACTCAGCGATTTGTTGAGGTGAGGGACACCAGATTGAAGTTTGCTAGATGGTTCACTCATTTTATGTTTCAGGACGCTGTTCAAATTTTGCTGGATGCTATTGACGAGGCAGAGGTGAACACTTGTATGAGGAGGCATTTTGTTATCATTAAAATACTTTCACTATTAGAACATAGTTGGTTATGAAAGTCTTCCTGACCTGTTCTCTCTGGTAGATAGAGTTGCAAGAGAGCTGAGACAAAATATTACCATAATTACAACGAGTTATGGTAAGGCCGCTATGAGTGCTTACAACACAACTTTTGATTGTTCGATTATGATCACGTATTATGTCATTGAAAAATACTGCAATGAACCCTACTGATTCATACACCCTTGTGACCCAACATTCTTCTGATTCGGACACCCTTGAGACCCACATATGGTGACCTGATTAGAGAAGTGTCTTAATTGTAGGGATTGATAAATGTACAATGTATCAATTTGTCGCACGCGGTATCCACAAGTCTAGAGTGTCCTTGCTTAAGGGCAGGACACACATTAGTAGAGGCATGTACCAATCTGACCATACATGTACTACTAAGCAATGTGTGTTTGTTTTTCAGTGTTAAAAGTTGAAGAAGTGTTCCATGATAGAGAATCCTTTCGACCAATTGAAGTTGACAATGACTACATTATGCTGCCGAGTGAACTGTTTAGCGAATTGACTGAACCAGGTTCATTTCAAAATGCATGAAAAAAACTGCTGTCACTGGTCTATATTTTACATAGAATTCCTTGTGTCCATCTACTTCAAAAACATATCACATTTGCTTCCTAATAAGTAAGTTGCACTCTGCATAAGTGCCCACCAATTGCAAAAACTGCATCACTGATGCTGAGAAAAATCAATTTTTGATCTTTTTGTTGATAAAGTTGTAACTTTTTTTATTTTTCAGCACTGTCTCTCCAGTGATTGCTTCTAGTTGCGAGTCTTGCAAAAATTATAATCTAGATGAAAATGTGACAGTATTTTTCGATTTGCCTTCACAAAATGACAATGTATCCAGATGTATGTTCATAAATTTACAGTAAGTGAGGTAAAATTTGGTCATGTGTATGCTATTTTTTGTCTGCATGTAGGAATGTGTCGAGAGATGGCAAATTCTGGATTGATGACGGCTGTACAACTATTACATTTGACAATGGCTCTATAATGTGTTCATGCAACCATCTCACACATTTTGCGATTCTGCTTAGTCCTGGAGTTTCTGTGAGTACAATCAGGGCTTCAACTTGACTTGAACTTAGCCAGCAGGGCTAGTAGCATCAAATTTTAACCAGTTTCTACTAGCCTAATGAAATATTTTATGCATTTATGAACTTGCTTCCAGTCAAATTCTGCAGTAAGTCTAAGTATCTCTAACAAGCTGGTCTACCAATCTGTGCATTTTACTAGCCCAAAAAAGTTACTAGTCTTGAGCTGGCGGGCTATAGTGTTAATCGAAGCCCTGTTTCCAATAATAATATGATTTCTTTGTTCAGATACCTGTCGAACACCAAAGAGCTCTTACAGTGATAGGACAAGTATTTGTTGCTATTTCACTGGTGTTTTTGGCTATCACTTTTTTCGCATACGTGTTACAAAGGTGTGTTGGAAGAATATTATGTTGACTGTCAACTTCAAAAAAATGCAGGTCGTTGTGGAACATGCGTAACTACATTCACTGTATGTTGTGTGCCAACTTGTTCGCCGCTCAACTTGTGTTTGTAGTAGGAGTAGAAAGAACTGAGAACGAGGTATTCTGCACATTTCCCAGCTTGTATTGTGACAATCAAAGTACCGTGTTCATGTCTATCCCTGATGTAGGCTGTTTGTTCAGCCATTGCTATTTTGCTCCACTACCTGTATCTGGTGGTGTTCATGTGGATGCTGATGGAGGGTGTGGTCTTGTATGTAGCTCTGGTGAGGGTGTTTGTCAAACACACTCTGCGTTACATCATTGCTTTCATGATAGTCAGCTACGGTAAGTGCTTGCATATGATCGAAACTTCACTTTGAGTGCTCAATTTATCGAGGTCAGGTGTCCCACTGGTTTACATTTGTGCAGTTGCTCCAGTTGGGCTACTAGTGAGTACAAACGGTGTTGGTAACCATTATGGACTTTACAACGAAACAAGTGGACAGATATTAGCGTGAGTTCTGTAATGTCAACAAAATGATCAGAAGTACTTCTTCTGTACTATTTTTAGTTGTTGGTTGCGATATGACACTCACTTTATCCTGGCTATGATAATACCAGTTGTGCTTATTATAATAGTGAGTTCTCTAACTAACTTACAATGAGCAATTTAGTGACATTCATGCTGTTTTCATTCTAGTTGAATCTTGGATTCATGACAATGGCACTTGTGGTCATGCGGCGTCATCTCAAAAAACAGAGAAAGAAGTCCGAAGTTGACACAGCTAGGTGGTACTATGTGAATACATACTTTTATAACCTTTATGCATGCTTCTTTGTGTGCAGGCACTGGTTGAAAGTGATAATTTCACTTGTGATTGTCATGGGGATAGCATGGATTGGAAACTTGCTTTTCTTTGACATCAACCTGCTCTTCATTGCCTACATCATGACCATATTCATTGCTGGTCAAGGACTCATCATCTTCATCTTGTTTGTACCTCTCTCAAAACAAGTAAGTCTTCAGTCATGACTCGATTATTGTACCTTTGAGTCAGAATCTCTTTTGCATGTTAAATAGGACTGCAATAGATCTATCAAGTGTATAATTATTTTGTACCCCTGCTTGTGCATGTATACATGTGAGCACATAATTATTTTTGCATGCTATGCTGAGTACTGAGAATAGGACATTCCGAATATAGCTCACAATAGAATTTACCTCTATCCAAAGGACACTGTGGATGGTCGCAAACACTTGTTATCCAATACCTAGTAACCTTTATAAAGAAGACTGCTTCTTGAACAAAACCCTTGTCCTAATGTATTGTTAGAGATTCCACTGTAGATTTACTGCAATATTTCTAAAACTAACAAGAAATTTGATACAGCAAAGATACATGCAATAGTTTTTGTGACCATCATGGTCATCTCTCTGCCTAACTACATGCAGTGATAATGGTTTTGTTTGCTGTTGCAAGTGTAAATCATTGCTGGTTACTCTTGCTGCACTTGTTTGTGTCTACTAGGTGAGAGAGGCATACACTAAATGGTGGAGAATGAAACAGGCCCAGTCGACATTTCTCAGTCGAGTATTCAGATCATCACTCCTTCGCGGCTCAGTAAGTATCTAAAGAATATTGTGAAATAACATTTTATTTTTTGCAGTCGGGTGAAAAATCAAAGAAGCAACACAAAACTAATAATGCAGGATATGAATTGGGCACTTTTGAAAGCAGTAAGTTCTAATGCAATTTAAACCTTTAGAGCATGTGTTTCACTGTAAAAATGTCCACAAAAATGACACTAACTTATATACTCACCACATGCAGAATACTGCATGTGTTACTTTTCCTCTATCAGTGAGTTTATTTCAATTTCTTTATAGCTAAGAGCCCAAACCGTTCATCGGAGGAGTTGCATTCAAGAGAGTATGATAGTATTCCACGACTTACTAAAGAAGAGAGCAGCTCCGTCTCAAGAGAAGAGGACACTGCTCGATATCAGACAATTTCAAAAGATACTCCTCTCTTTGGTTCCGATTACGATGCTCTGGTTCAGCCTGATTCAAGCGACACAGCTGCAGTTGATACAGTATCATTGGATAAAGACACAGGTCAACTGAACGGCACATCATATGAGAATGAATGCTACTATGAGACAATTTCAACAACAAATGAAGACAACAAGTCAACTCATGATCATGAGTACCAGATGTTTAATGTTGAATTTAATTAAAAAGCTGACTTCAGACAGGTTATAAGATTACTTCATTGAAAAACTAATTATTTTACCTTTCATTATTTCATCACTTTATGCACTTGTTCAGAAAGTTATTGCTAAAAAGAATTAATGTACTTTTCTAAACATCAAACTTTTGGCTGCTAAAGCCCTGTAATTTTGTGAAGCCCTAGCCTCAAGTAGCCATAGAGCAATATTATATCAAGAGAACACGAAGGACTTCAGTCTACATGAGTGAAAGCCAGTACAGTTATAGGCGAAGGTTTTCTGACCATTTGTTAGTTTTTTCATCTGCTCAAGTGCTTGTACGGGAATGGCAGCCATCATCACACCAGGTGGGACCTGCAGATAGCCATTCTGAATGCCCTGAAATGAAATACAATTGGCAGGACTTAGTATTGCTAATCTGGCTACCTACATGTACCTGTGCAAAAATTCTTGCTGACAGACGTTTATTGCTAAATCTTCCTGTGAAGACCTGACTGCTGCTCTCTGGGTTTTTACATGTGATTCTCTGACCTGTATGAAAGTCTGTGCACTCATAAGTGTGAGCGTGTACCTAAACCTTACATTTCCTCTTTATACAACTTTGCTTTCATCTTCTATTCCCTCCAAATTTTGGTTTATCTTTATACAGAATACACACTGTCCACATTCTTCATTGTACAAACACCCATCACAATCACCACATCTTGATTACATCTTGACAGAGTTGTAAAATGAAATAAAAGCTAGCATAGAATACAGCTAATAAGTTCAAACTGATAGTGCGATCAAAAAAGAAACAAGTAAAGTAAAATTGTTTTAATAAAATAACTAATAAGTGTAGGGATGATGCTTGCAAAAGTAAAGGAACAAGATGATATGATGCTTGCAAAATTAACCCTTTAACCCCTATTGACGCCTTTAGGTGTCATAATTGACTCCACCTACTCTAGACGTCATAAGTAGTGTGAAAAGTGCTCTAGAAAGGTCAAATCAAGTTTATTTGCAAAGTACCTGAAAAAACCCACTGTTTTTTGTCGCGCCCTCTCCATCACCAAACCACATACGTGCCTATGAGGCCTGATGGTATAGTCAACGGACCACAGTCATGCATGCACAGACGGCGCGTACAGCAACCACAGTGACCATCAAACGGTATTTGAAACAAAAAACCAAGGTTACTTGATGGCCTCACGGTCCTCACCCTACATAACGGAGTTCAATTCTTAGACAGTGTCAATAAATAAAAAAAGAAGCTGACAGTGCCCAGGAAGCAGAATTAGTTATGAGGTTGATTTATACCAGCAGTCTTGGATCCGCGCTACTTCAAACATGGAGAATCCTAACCCTAGCTAGCTTGCTAATCTGAACGCACATGAAATTTAATGCGGATGTGAATAATTATCGTTACATGCTAGTGAATGTCTTTAATGGGTACATTAATTATCTGAATCTTTTTTAGTCTAAATAGTACAAGACTAGCTGTTTATGATTATTAGCAAGGATATCACAAACTGGTAAGAGATAAGGAAGATCATGTGTGCACAGTGAAGAAATGATAAAGCAGTCAACATCAGTGATATGACTAATAATGTACAAATACATTAATGACAAACAAAATTAAAGACAAGAATTCAAGATTTCCATTATCAATAACAATGTCATCTTTCCAGAGTATGCACTGTTACCTACATAAGGTTGAAAATGATAATAGCCCTATTGTACTGATTGGATAACTAACATGATTCCGCTTCATCTTCTTTACAGCTCCTTAGATACTGCCTGCACATGCATGCATGGAAATTAAATTTGCAATGGCATCATAATTATAGGGGTTGCAGTTAAGTAGGTGACCGTTGAGGTCATGCTATTTTTAGTTTTCGGGCTTGCATGCTGAATGCATGCTTAGAATCACTAACTATAAAGAGGAAGTAATTTTACTACCATCCATCATTACAGTGGAACCTCTCTAATACTGGTACTTCAAGTTTTGTCCAGATTAATGGGGTGTCCTCTTTTTAGGGGTTAAAATATGCACTCGTCATTGGTTGGTGCCCACATTTGGTGCCCTTTAAATCGGACTGTCCGCAATTCAGAGGCTCGGATTAGCAGCGGGGGGGTTCCCACTGTATACTCAATGCATGCATGCAGTAGAGGTACATTTGGTCCAATCGACATGTAATCCAACATGGCTACATGCAAGCATTATGGCGGATTATGTCATTACAATCCCTCTATGTCTATAGGTTTTAGGCTGACTTGTTTGGTTTGCAATGACTCGCTCAAAGTGAATGTTGCTGCAATTGGCAATTTTCGTTGCTTCTTCCACCAAGTTTTGTAGCCATCTCTCACCTATATTGCTTTCAAAGTAGCACTAAACACACGTGCATACACAAACCTGTTTTGAGAGAGGTACAAATAAGATGAAAATAATAATTCCTTGACCAGCAATGAAGATGGTCATGATGTAGGCAACGGAGATTAGGTTAACATCAAAAAACAGCACATTACCAATCCATGCTATACCCATCACAATCATCAATGTTGTAACCACCTTTATCCAGTACCTGCATGATCATGAAAGCAGGCTTGATGGCATCATTTACCACATACTTAGCTGTTTCGAGGTCAAACTTATTTTTATTTTTCTCTTTTGCTAAACGGTACAGTACAATGATTGCCATGATCAGAAACCCAATGTTGACCTACATGTATGATCAGAGATGTGATAATAATGATTCTTATGTACTCCACCCTTTCTTCAAAGGAACCGCCAGTGGAACAAATCGAATGTTCCATTAAATCCTGGCAAAGTGACCGCCCATGAATGTAACAAACAAATTTTTATACGGCAAACTCCCAATGCAAATGTATACACTGGGAGCTCAGAGTGGTACAAACGAATTGTACCACTCATGGGCGGGTCTGGCGGCAAATATGAATAAATATCATGGGAGAGTAGTGCCTGCTTTGCCAACTATTTAGGTAAGGCACATACCCTACCGGAAGGTGAAAGGCTCAATAGTCCGCACCTTATATACACAACGAGCACGCTAACGCTAGTGGGAATTCGAAAGAGTAATAACAAATGTATGTCTCCCGTGTAACATTGGATTGTCCGCACTCGCTTCCGGTCACATTGTTAAAAATAGACCACTTGGGCTACGCCCTCATGGTCTATTTTTAACAACTCGACCGCAAACTCGTGCATACAAATCCAATGTTACAAGCGGAGCCATACATTAACTATTACTTGTCAACTAACCAGAATGATAAGAATGACAGGAGCAATAAAAGCCCAAATAAAGTGTCTATCATATCTCAGCCAGCACCTATAGTGATGATAAATATATTTTATTAGATATTTGTTGTAATTATATCACATACGCTAGAAGTCGTCCATTTTGAGTGTTATATAGTCCATAATGATTTCCGCTATCACCAGTGTTCACTAGAAATCCGAGAGGTACTACCACCAACATGTATAGAAAGGGTATTCCTGCAAACATCAGAAGAAAAATAGGTTCTGTTCTTATATGCATTTTATTAACCATAGCTTATTATGGTAAAGGAAATAATGTAACGCTTGATTTGGTGTTTGACAAACACTTTGACTAGTACTAGGTACAAGACCACACCCTCCATTAGCATCCACATGAATACCACCAGGAACAGGTAGTGGAGCAACACAGCAATGGCTGAGCAGACAGCCTGTGTGCAGGAGAGTGGATGATCATTGAGTCACAACAGAAGGACACTACTTTACCTTATTCTCAGTTCTTTCTACTCCTACTACAAACACAAGTTGAGCGGCGAACAAGTTGGCACACAACATACAGTGAATGTAGTTACGCATGTTCCACAACGACCTGTTTTATGTTTGAAGTTGACAGTCAACATAATATTCTTCCAACACACCTTTGTAACACGTATACGAAAAAAGTGATAGCCAAAAACACCAGTGAAATAGCAACAAATACTTGTCCTATCACTGCAAGAGCTCTTTGGTGTTCGATAGGTATCTGAACAAAGAAATCACATTATTATTGTAAAAAGGGCTTCGATTGACACTAGCCCGCCAGCTCAAGACTAGTAACTTTTTGGGGCTAGTAAAATGCACAGGTTGGTAGCCCAGCTCTTAGAGTTGCTTAGACTTACTGCAGAATGTGGCTGGAAGCAAGTTCATAAATGCCGGCTTAAAATATTTCATTAGGCTAGTAGAAACTGGTTAAAATTTGATTCTACTAGCCTCGCTGGCTAAGATCAAGTTAAGTTAAAGCCCTGATTGTAAATCTTGATTGTAAGTACTCACAGAAACTCCAGGACTAAGCAGAATTGCAAAATGTGTGAGATGGTTGCATGAACACATTATAGAGCCATTATCAAATGTAATAGTCGTACAGCCGTCATCAATCCAGAATTTGCCATCTCTCGACACATTCCTACATGCAGAAAAAATAATAACATACACATGACCAAATTTTACCTCACTTACTGTAAATTTATGAACATACATCTGGATACATTGTCATTTTGTGGAGGCAAATCGAAAAATACTGTCACATTTTCATCTAGATTATAATTTTTGCAAGATTCGCAACTAGAAGCAATCACTGGAGAGACAGTGCTGAAAAATAAAAAATAGTTACAACTTTACCAACAAAAAAGATCAAAAATTGATTTTTCTCATCATCGGTAATGCAGTTTTTGGTGAGTACTTATGCAGAGTGCAACTTACTTATTAGGAAGCAAATGTGATATGTTTTTGAAGTAGATGGACACAAGGAATTCTATGTAAAATATAGACCAGTGATAGCTGTTTTTTCATGCATTTTGAAATGAACCTGGTTCAGTCAATTCGCTAAACAGTTCACTCGGCAGCATAATGTAGTCATTGTCAACTTCAATAGGTCGAAAGGACTCTCTATCATGGTACACTTCTTCAACTTTTAACACTGAAAAACAAACACATTGCTTAGTAGTACATGTATGGTCAGATTGGTACATGCCCCTACTAGTGTGTGTCCTGCCCTAAAGCAAGGACACTCTTGTGGACACTGCATGTGACAAATTGATACATTGTACGTTTATCAATCCCTACAATTAAGACACCTCTCTAATCAAGACACCATATATGGGCCTCAAGGGTGTCTGAATCAGAAGGATTCCATTACAGTATTTTCAATGACATAATACGTGATCATACATTGAACATTCAAAATTTGTGCAGTAAGCACTCATAGCGGCCTTACCATAACTTGTTGTAATTATGGTAATACTTTGTCTCAGCTCTCTTGCAACTCTATCCATCAGAGAGAACAGGTCAGGAAGAATGTCATAATCATCTATGTTCTAATAGTGAATTATAGTGAATTATAATGATAAGAGAATGCCTCATCATAGAAGTGTTCACCTTTGCCTGGTCAATAGCATCCAGCAAAATTTGGACAGCGTCCTGAAACACAAAATGAGTGAATCATCTAGCAAACTGCAATCTGGTGTCCCTCACCTCAACAAATTGCCGAGTTATTCCTTCATTTAAGGCAGCTCTGAAAGCGTCATCCAATATTCTAAATCTTTCCTTGTTTGTGACGTCATGTTGCTGTACACCGATCAATGTGTCCAAGCCTTGTACTGGTGATATTTCAATCTAAAGAATGCACAAGTGTTGCATGCATGACTACATTAGGAAACATTGAAAAATGTACCAGTTCTCTTGCAAGAGCCAAAGAATGCGTGCAATGCACCGTTCCCCACGAACCATTGCAATGACAAATACGTGTTCCTGTGAGTACACAATAGTATTGCAATCAAATTTATAACATTAGACAGCTTTTCAAACTGTAGAAAACTGCAGTTTAAGTGTTGGTTGCCATAGTCAATGCTTGATGTGTGTTTAGTAGCCACACCTGAAAATATTGTGCAATACAGGGAAGCCCTGTATAGCTGTTATCACAGGCTAAGCACTTACACATTCAACCCCATTGACTATGACAAATAACTTGCATACTGCAGTACACCAGGCGTGCAACTGTCTTTCTAGGAAAACTAGCTATTACTATGAACAGCCAAGCATGGTAAAGCATTCGGGAGACTTATAGTTGGTTCTTCCAAACCCTCTAACACCTTGCCTGGAGAATTACATAACAGCACGCATCTATAGCATGAAACACTCAATGTTAATGCAATTCAGTTCCACTATTGGAACAAGACCGCATATACTTGCATCAGTTTCTATTGTGGACTTACTCAAAGTTGCATTATTGAAACAAGATTCAGCGTTTGAAACGGTACAGTTGGTAGTTTCATTCCAAATTCCGTCACTCGGGCAAATTATGGGCTTTGCAATTGGAAAAATGCGCGTTACGTCCAGTGTAAGATTGACAAGACGAGGAGCAGATGGATCATTGCCAGTCAGACTGAATATATCACCAAAATCAGCTGTAATACCGCAAATACTTGCAGCAGTTTCTTCATCATTTAATTTGGATAGCATATAACTGCATGAAAATAGGACATCATTATAAGTACTGTATAATACTGTAGAGCATTTTTCATGTGCATGCTCCAAATCAATAATAATTATTATCCAAGACAAAGTAATTTGCTCTCATAAAAAACTTCAAACAACAAAAACTTATTGATATCATAGACCATTGTTTTGAACAAGCTATAGAGCACAGCTGTATCAGCTAATATGTACCTTTCACTGTCATTTTTTCGAATTAAATCACTGATGCTGAAATTGTCCAGTACCACTTCATCAATGTGCAGGTACCAGAGATCAAAACCACTTTTAAACTTGTCCTGTCTCCAAATGATCTCCAAAGACTTTCTATCGGTCACATTGACACAAGCTGTAGCCATAGTAACCTGATTTGGGTGCGGTGAGTGGACAGGAATGTTTTCAGCTGATGAGTAAAAGTATTTATCTGCTGAGTTGAAAAAAGGCCAGTTCGTGTCGGCAACAGGGGCATAATGAGCTTGTGGTCCTAATTCAGATACACTCAGCACAACTGTATTAGGAGCTGAGCTAGTAGAAACAGAAGGATATGGAAACTCTCTGAACTGAAGCTGAAATTTCACTAATCTGTATAATAAACATTCCAGTAATAAACATGGAAGTCAGTTACATGAATAATATCTAGCTAAAATATCACAGATCAAAGACAGCTTACAGTGGTTTCAGTCCATCTTGACATTGTGGAGATCCTGTCAATGGAGCAGGTGAAGGCTTCACTGCAGTCACAGGCCTGAGATCTATCGGAGGAGTCCTTGCAAAGCGAAAATTATCTGCAATATCATTTCGTCCCTTGGAATAGAGGCAATAGGAATTATTAACAGAGCAGAGTGTGTTCCCATGAGCAATCACTGAGGACATGCGAGCCCATCCATAGGCACTATAAAGAAAGTACCAAAATGTCAAGTGGGAGAGAGAGTGTGTGAGAGAGAGAGAATACTCAAAGTCATACTTACTGCATGTTCTGAAAATCTTCACTAAAGATGGTTTTATTACTAGTCTCAGATTTTGCAATGACAAACACATTGTCAAGTGACCACAGATTACACTCATCGCCAGCTGGTGTACTTGCATGCTGCTCCCATGTAATTGAAACTACCTCATCTTTTATTAACTGAGTTATGTCAAGGGAAATGTTACGAAGTCCAGTTTCGCTTACAAGAGTTCCAGATACAACAAAGCTTTCATTATAATAGGTAAGATTAACTGTCTGGTTAGCAAGGAACTCCAGCAGCGGTACTCTTGAACCAATTGACACGTGGCGATTCTGATCATAGTAGAATTGAAGATAGTGAGTAGAGTCTGATGAGTTAGCCTTCAGCAAGATTCCTTCATTTGCAGTATTTAGACTAGCACAGTCTGTTGGCTTAGGATTGTACTTCAATATCATTGAGAAATGAATGGTGACATTTCTGCATTATGTTGAGGATAGAAAAATTGACATTTGTGTCTGTATAAAGAAGTATGCACTTACATTAAACTTTCTGTCGTCTTGCTGACTGGAATAAGTGAAAATGTGGAGCATGTGTTCTGGCAAGCAAGTGGGTTAGACATATTCTGATATGCAATTGCAATATCTTGACTATTGTCAGTGGAATACATGATTGTACTACATTCTTGCAATGGAAAGTCAAATACATCAGGAACGAATGGGTTTGGTTGAATCGTAACAATCATGGAGAGACACGACGTGGTTTGATTTTGTTGAGCACATAACATTGATCCATTTGGTTGATTTGTACCACAGTTAAAATTATTTCCTTGGACAATGCCGGGTGTATCTATGTCATTCACAGTAACTGTCATGCACCAACAAGAGGCTACAGGACTGAGCTCCACTCTAAACTGATAAAAGATACCAATCTGTAAGACGCTAGTAGAGATTTGTATGTTAGTGCAGTTGCCTGGAGTAAAATCAAAATGCAATAGATCTAATGATGAATGCACTTTATCAGCTGCACTTGCCTGTAATGTGTCCATGAAGGCTCCACTCACTGAACGGACCTACATCCGACTCATTTCTACTACGTGAACTCAGCTCAGCTGTGGGCGGAGTACCTTCGCAATCACTTCTTTGAGAAACATACTGAACATCGTATCTATACAGTGGAGGAACCAGTAAATGCGACGACAGCATCATCATGCCTCACGTTATTTGAGCACCACAGGAGATTACTGTACTAGTAAATACGAGTGTCCAAATGAGCTCGAAGAGGTACATGATGGCCGACTATAGACCATGCAGTGCTGTGTATCCACTCGATCAGAGGTTTTGAGTCATAAACATCCGCAATGAGTAATTTCTGTAGTCTACATGAGTAAACGGTGTTTACACAAGTACAGAAATTTTTTTTCATTCCATGAATATATATTCAGATTTTGTGGAGCAATTTAACAGGATCCATTGCTCTCTGCAATTATGGGGTGCCTGTCTTGAGGTTGAAGGGCTTTGATTTTGTGAATCTGGAGCCTCTCGAGTACAGAAATTAGTGGGGGTTGACTGGCATTGCATTGATGGCGGATGCATTGCATTGACTATGACAACCAACTTGCAAACTGCAGTTTGAAAAGCTGTCTATGCTTGATTGCAATACTATTGTGTACTCACAGGAACACGTATTCAGTGTCATTGCAATGGTTCATGGCGACTTGTGCATTTATTATTATTATTATTTGATTTTACAGTACATACAGAAGTGCAGTAGTAATGCATGGCTGTTTGAGAGGATGACAGAGACAGTATAGCAGTACTGACGGAATACCAATAAGAACTACTGGTATCCTATAGGGATAAGTGATATAAATTAGTTAGTGAATGTAGGAGGAACATAGCCACTACACCTGCAGCAAGGGCAAATGAAGTGAAAAGAGCAAAGGTTAGTTGGAGAAAAATTGTTTAAAAAGTGTCTCCACATATGGTCTTTAATCTTGGTTTTAATCGTGTGGAGAGATAGACTTAGATCAATTGGAGGAAGAGAGTTCCAAAGACGAGCAGTCCTCTTGAAGTACGAATGGTGAGTAATGATTGAGCTGGACGACTGATGCACTAGTTTCATAGATTTTCCTGATCTAGTGTTAGAGGAAGAGAATGCGATGTAGTTCTTGACGGGGAAACTTGGGTCTGGGTCCTTTAGGTTTTTAACCAATAAAAGAACATCAGCCAGTTCATAGGAGTACATTAGGGGGAACAGATGGAGATTGATTAGTCTTGATTTATAATCAGAGACGAAGTCATTAAGAATGTATTTGGTAGCTCTCTTTTGGATCCGTTCGAGAAGATTTATATCTCTGATGAGATGAGGTCTCCAAACTGGCGAACAGTATGTAAGCTTTGACTTTAATAGAGAAATGAACAACAGCTTCTTGATGCTTGTGGGAATGAATGGAGAAAAAGTGCGTCTGATCAGACCAAGCGATTGATATGTCTTTGTTGTAATAGCTTTATAATGTTTGGTCCATGATAGGTCAGTTGAGAAAATGACACCAAGATCCCGACAGTGGTCTAGCGAGGTTATGGAAGTATCATTGACTGTGTAGGTAGATGAGGTAGTAGTCGTTGTTCTATTGTGAAATCTCAGTAAGCATGATTTGGAAATTTTAAAGGACATGTCATTGTCTAAGCACCATTGGCTGAGGTGGTCTAAGTCAGACTGTAGGAGGAAAGTGCCTTGGGATGATAAAATTCTTTTACAGATTTTTGTGTCATCAGCATACAGGTAGGGAGAAGATGAGGTGATTGTGGATGGAAGATCATTGATGTAGATGATGAAAAGAAGTGGTCCCAGAATACTTCCTTGAGGGACTCCAGAAGTAACTGGCAGCAATTCTGAAGCTTTACCATAAACTATTACACATTGTTGTCTGTCAGTGAGATATGCTTTGAAGAACTTCCATATGCTACCAACAAGACCAGATGACCATAACTTCTTGAGTAGTTTGTCATGAGGAACGGAGTCAAAGGCTTTGTGTATGTCCAAGTAAATAGAGTCAACTTGTTGACGACTGTTGAGTGATGCGTGCAAATATTCTTCATACAGTAAAAGCTGTTGTAGTGTGGAACGACAAGGTAGAAAGCCGAACTGATGGTCAGTAATGTAGTTTTCCAGAATGAAGACATTAATTTTGTCAAACACGAGCTTTTCTAGAACTTTAGAGAGACAGCTGAGAAGAGAGATAGGTCGATATTGGGTGACAGAGGAAGTATCTTTTGATTTTGGTATAGGAGTGATGTAATGATATCTCCACTCCTTTGGAAGATAAGATTGAAGTAAACATTGTGTAAATAGGTAGTAAACAGGTTCTGCGAGAGCAGTTGCACAACGCTGAAGAACAATTGGAGGAATGCCATCTCCACCCATAGCTTTGGAGGGATCAAGAGATGAGAGAGCTAGAAATGTATCACTTTCTGAAATGGAAATGGAGCATAAAGGCTTGTTTGGGAAGTTAAGACAGTTTAGTGAAACATTTGTAGATGTTGAGTTGAACACCGAGTTAAAGAATTGTTGAAGGCATTGGCCTTATCAAGATCTGAGGTAATTGTTGAGGATTGATAGTTCATTACTGGAGGGATACTGTTGTTATTGGTGGAAAAGCTCTTGATGTAGGTGAAGATTTTGCCGTCTTTTGAAGATGCATAATTAGTGATTAGAGTGGATTCAAACTTGATTCTGGAATTAGAATTTTCAGTCTGGAGAAGATATTCAGCGGATTGAAGACGGGTTAACTTTTGTTGAGATGGATTCCGCTTCTGTTGTTTTCTGAGAGTGTGAATTTTGTGCAGATTATTTCTAATTGTGGAGTTGAACCAAATAGGGTGATGCTGACGTCTAGTTTTAGTGCTGGGAGTAAACATTGGAATGGAGGACAGAATGGTATCTTTTAGCTGAGACCAAAGAAATTCAATGTCTGTTGAATTATAGTACGAGCTGAAGTCAAAATCTAAGAGATATGAGGAAAGGCCATCAAAGTCAGCTTTTTTGAAAGCAAATTTAGAGGAGGGATTATTTAGATGAGGTTGGGGATTAGTAGATGTAGAGAGAAATTTAAAGGAAATGATGAAGTGATCAGATTGTAATACAGGGTGAGAGACTTGAGTAAGTTCACAAACATTTATGCTTGGGGAGGAGAGAACAAGGTCTAAAAATTAATATTCCCACTGTTGTGAAGGAATATCTACTAGTTGTGAAAGATTGTGATTGAATGTTAAATTGCAAAGAGATATAGAGGAAGGTACCTGTCCTATGAGAGTGCAGGACCAACATATGTCGGGAGAGTTAAAATCACCAAGCAGGAGAACTGAATGATTTGATAAGATTGAATCTATGTAGATAGAGAGAGCAGACCAGTAACTAGAGTTAGAATTAGGAGGAACATACACAACACAAAGGACAATGGGATGTCTGAACTGTATTTCAACTGAGATAATTTCGAGTTCTGGGGGTGACTGTAGTTGAGTAGAGGGAAGAGAATTGTGGATTGCTAATAAACTCCTCCTCCGCGGCTTTCACGGTCTTTACGATAAGTGGTGTAGTCAGATGGTAGAAATTCATTATTGAACATTGAGGGCGATAACCATGTTTCTACGATTAACGATTTCTACGATTTGCACGCAAGCATTCTTTGGCTCTTGCAAGAGAACTGGTACATTTTCAATTTTTTCCTAATGTAGTCATGCATGCAACACTTGTACATTTCTTTAGATTGAAATATCACCAGAACAAGGCTTGGACACATTGATCGATGTACCGCAATATGACGTCACAAACATGGAAAGATTTAGAATATTAGATGATGCCTTTAGAGCTGCCTTAAATGAAGGAATGACTCAGCGATTTGTTGAGGTGAGGGACACCAGATTGCAGTTTGCTAGATGGTTCACTCATAATGTGTTTCAGGATGCTGTTCAAATTCTGCTGGATGCTATTGACGAGGCAAAGGTGAACACATCTATGATGAGGCATTTTCTTATCATTATAATACTTTCACTATTAGAACATAGATGGTTATGACGGTCTTCCTGACCTGTTCTCTCTGGTGGATAGAGTTGCAAGAGAGCTGTTGATACACTATCAATGGATACACTATCAATGGATACACAGGAATGCTACTATGAGACAATGTCAACAACAAGTGAAGAAAACCAGTCAACTCATGATCATGAGTACCAAATGTTTAATATTAAATTTAATTAAAAAGCTGACTTCAGACAGGTTATACGATTACTATTTGAAAAACAATAATAATTAATTATTTTATCTTTCATTATTTCATCACTTTATGCACTTGTAAAGTTATTGCTAAAAAGTGCTTTTCTAAACCTCAGAATTTTGCTTCTGATAAAATTTTGGCTGCTACTGTACATGTAAAGCCCAATTTTTGTGAAGCCCTAAGTAGAATGTGTTTACAGTAGGCGTGGTTTCGAAAGCATGCGCGGGGAAAAATGGACGTAGAAGAGATGGAGACTAATACTAGTGCTGCTTTCAGCGAGACAGAGTGAGCACAATATCAGGATTATTCTGTCAAATGTAGTTGTCTTTGTTCTTTAGAATAGTTGAACGAACCGAGTCTTTGTCGAACGCGGAGCAAGAGCAAGACGATCAACGCGAGGAAGATCAGTCTGAGACAGACGAAGAAGACGACGAAGATGAAGAAGAAGAGAAAGGCTCACCTGCTGAGGAGGGGAGAAAGAGCAAAGACCGTCGAAAGAAGCGCCGTCGTAGATCGCAAGGACACAGACACAATCTAAAAAGAAAATTCGATGGACTGGAGGACATGAATCCAGAGGCTTTGTCTGCTCAGACTGAAGAGCTGGAGCGAATCAGACGACTGGAGCTACAGCAAAGCTTGCTAGATGCACCAGAGAGCTCTTCAAGTAGCAGAGGAGAGAGCAGCCAGAGGCAAGATACTGTAACTAGAGAATTTAGTATAGAAAGGTGAAGATATCGATGTTATTGATCTTACAAGCCTTTTATATAAGAAGCCTAGTTCTCAGTTTGATACACGCAGCACTAAAGCAGGCTTTACTGTACATGGGGGTGTGGTTAGATATGTATGTGTGCTATTATCACATGATAGTTGATGTGTTCCTGCTGTCGTTCTGTAGTCAAGGGGAGAAGGAAGTGCTAGTGGTGGATCTGACAGCAGAGGACGACGATGATGAAGAGGAGGTGGAATCCATTGTCATTGGCGATGGTGATGACCCTCCACCTCAGAAGAAAGTTCGCAAGGAAGTCCCAGTACTACGGTAACAGCAGCATCTTTATACATTGCATGTAGTACAGTGTAAAGAATGGATTGAGTCTTTCGTGCAAGAGTGATTTTGTGCAAGGTTTTGCTCCTTGTGATGCAAGTTTTGCCGTTCATTGCATAAGCTTCCAGCACTAGTTTATATCCCGTTCACACTTGTCTTCTCAGCCCAGGTCGACGCGTGTTACCCCTAGTGTGAACGCTATCCGATGCAAGCTGAAAACCGTGCTGGCTTAATTTGCACAACCAGGCTGACCTGTGTCAACACGGGTCGTGTGCGTGTAATGTGAACTCAAACTGTGCTGCAAGCAAGCTGAGCAAGCACGATTTGCTACGGATGCGCGACAACCGCGTGCTCGTGAAATAATGCGCACGTTCAGTATACTACGTAACCGGCAATACAATAACGAACGAAAACGAAAACAGTGCACTAATCCGTGCTGAACCGAGCGTGCCAACATGGGTTGCAAGTGTGAACAAGGTATTAGGTCCAACACACATGCTCTCAAAATGAGCTACAGACTTGGACAGAAGTTGTTCCCCGAGGGACTTTTTCAAAACATATATGGATTAGGGATTATGTTGTGAACAGTAGCAGTCCCAACAGGGACTTAGGAGAGCTGAAGGGCTACCCCCCTCAGTGGAACTCAGCCTTTGAAGTAATAGCACACTGTCTGAGCCAGCACAGTCTGTCAATGCTATGCATTATTGTGTAGTGGTGTAAAATGGCTCAAAGTTGAACTGCAGTTGAGTGATGGGAAATTTGTAGTTGACGCTTTAGTACAAAATCATGTCTAGCATAAGCAAGTACATTATGGGGAAATTTATGTTACTCTACCTTTTGTTCATGAGACATAATAAATAATTACTTTGTTCTTTTCTCTCCCTCCCTCCACCCTCCCTCTCTCTCCCTCCCTCCACCCTCCCTCCCCTCTCTCTCCCTCTCTCACTCCTCCCTCCCTCTCTCCTCTCTCATCCTCCCTCTCTCCCTCCCTCCCTCTCTCTCCCTCTCTCTCTCTCTCTCTCTCTCTCCCTCCCTCCCTCACTCCTCCCCCTCCCTCTCTCCCTCACTCCTCCCCCTCCCTCTCTCTCTCCCTGCCTCCTCTCTCCCTCCCTCTCTCTCCCCCTTCCCTCCCTCCCTCCCTCCAGCAGTAAATATGACGTGGTTGAGCCTCGTGTTGATGGCAATGTTCTGATCAATGTGAAGCATCCTCCCGATGAACCAGACATGTTTCTTGCTCCTCAGCTATCAAAAGTAGTCAAACCTCACCAAGTGAGACAAACATCAACCCTGTAACACTACTTGTCTACAAATTTTTACAGTGCTTCCAGTCTAAAATTCCAAAATTGCACATTTGATTAACATGAATTTTTTGCTCATAAAGCTAAACTAAATGATTAACAGCAGCCAGACTTGGTCAGAAGTCTGGTACATCCTTCTAGAGTAGGTGTGCTTAGTTTGAAGTGCATGTCGTATTTGGTCTCAAAGGAGCAAGTGGTGAAATGGCGTCTGCGGCTACTCTTGGTTCTTTCATGTCCCAAGTGTGAGGAATCAAGCTGTATGATTTTGGGATGTCTCAAATTCATGTGGCGGACAGTCAGGGTCTGGGATGAGCAATTTTGGAATGTTTAAACTGGAAGCACTGTATTTGCTAAGCAGTAGATCCAGTAGATACTTGTTGAGTACTACATACAGTATATCGTACTTGTTGGTGTAAAAAACTGAATTTTGTTGGAAAGCATGTACACGATACACGTAGCATACATGTTGCTAAGAGATAGCATTTGGGTTCAAACTACCTTTGTTGAAAGTATTCTGTAGTCTTTATAATTTTTTGTTAATGCGTTTGTCTTTTCTGCTACAAACTAAAGCACGACACACAATGTAGTTGTGTACTGTTACGGACGTTTGCGATGTATAGAAAATATTTTCATTGAACAATAAATTATTTGTTTTTTGCCTCTACTATTGTTTTCAAATCTTGAAAGTAAAATCAAGTATTAAAATCCTTTAAAATGTCGCCTTCATGGATAGTTTCCGTTCCAGGTTTTCGTATACAGCTGCAAACAGACTACGGTGACTTTTAATTTGTTGTAAACACCACACCTCTTCCTAGGGGTGTGGTTTTAAAAGTCAATGTAGTCTGTTTGTCAGTCAAGTTTGCTACAGTCAGCTGTACAAAAAGTGTGTGTATTATGTGGACATGTACAAGCTACTGTACATTTGTATTAGACTGAGGCTTTGCACTATTTTTAACCCCTTATCCACAGGTTGGTGGTATTCGATTTCTCTATGACAACATTGTTGAGACTCTAGAGCGCCATAACACTTCCGATGGGTTTGGTTGCATTCTCGCTCACTCCATGGGTCTAGGGAAGACCTTCCAAGTCATTGCATTCATTGATCTATATCTTAGATACACTTCAGCTGAACGTGTCATGTGTGTAGTGCCTGTTAACACACTGCAGAACTGGATAAGCGAGTTTGACATGTGGCTGCCTATCAGCAAGGGGATCGGAGAAGAGGGAGTTGAAGTCCGACCAAGAAACTTCGTCCTCTTTACCTTGAATGAGAATGTGCGGTCGATGGACACACGATTTGAGACCATCGATAACTGGTATAAAATGGGCGGAGTCTTGCTTGTCGGATACGAGATGTATCGCCTTCTCTCTCTGTCTGTTCCGTCCATTGGAGGCAACAAGATGGCTACCAAGAGGAAGAAGCCCATGCCCAAAGCAGAGCCGGGCAGCCATCTTACCATTGACCTAGATGAGACTGAGAAAGAGATGGATGCTCTGATTGGTGAGTTGGTGTGCAGTGGAGTTTCTGGTACAATATAGAATTTAATTTTAGTTTTTATTTTAGTAAAAAAGTATTTAGTTTCATTTTACACTTATCTTCCTACACCTTAGTGCTACAGAATTTACTTTCGGTTACATTTATCCAAAAATTGAGGGTTGTACATGTACATGTATCTAAAATGCTTGTTGTGGAAAATTACTTTCATAAAAACAATCTTTCAATTTTTTGAGGTCTCTGCAGATGTATACTGGTGTACTATTTCAATGTCTCGACTCATTGCTTCATCATTTTTTGCTATGTCAATGCAGGTATTCAACAGGCACTGTGTCGTCCTGGTCCTGATCTCGTGGTTTGTGACGAGGGTCACAGAATCAAGAATGACGCCACCAACCTCTCTCAGGCTCTCAAGAAACTAAGAACAAGGTCAGCATTGTCATAGATATATTGCCTACGGACTGGGATTGGTCACTAGCGCATAGTAACAATACTTCATTTTCAATACATTAGCAACCAGAAAGACTTAAACTGTGTGTACTACTACTCAGTATATTGGTACATTGGTACTTGTACTTAAGGACACTTTTACCGTACTTGTACATAATAGTTAGATAGCCCATCCGAGGATCTAAGTGATTTAGAAGCCCAAGAGCTGTTGCTGTATAGCGTCCGAGCGTAGCGAGGGCGCTATGGTAATGGTACGAGGGCTTCTACATCGCTTGGATGCGCTGTCTAACTGATTTAAACCATAGCAACAGTATGGTCTAAGTCTGTACATTACATGACAAAAAATTCACATGAGAGCCTTGTTCTCAAGATCACGTAACTTATGCTGGCTTCAAGTGTGGTCTAGTGCATATCCATTAGCTGAGACATGGTTTGTAGAGCGCTGAAAAGTTTTGACATGTTTGTTGCGCTGCGACATGTTTTCATGTTATGATTAGTCAATGTTCTTCAGCTTTTGATAGCACTATTTGAAAATCACTGTAATACAGATGCTATATGTACCTTGCTATAGAAGCAATAACCACCTAACATTAGCACATGCACTATCAGCACATGATAGGCACATGATAGACACATGATAGACACATGATAGACACATGATAGGCACATGTGTTCATGGACCAGTCTTGCTTAAATAGAATTTATGTCATGTATTGTACCATGCTGCATGTAGCTGCCTGTAATTGTTAGGAGCACTATGTAGAATGTTGCCTAGAATAGAACGAAGAGACTGAATTTCTCTATCTATTCTAGGTAACTATGTTGCACGCAACAAAGTTGCTTCGAATTTGCATGACACACTATGCTACAGGCAACATTGTTGCCTGGTTGCACGCAGTTGCCTTTAGAGGACCCAACCTGAGACAGATCATGTGTAGCCATCTGGAGCATTGCATTTTATATTACATAAAGTTTATGGATCGACATACGATGTTTACTTTATACCTTGTATACTCATCACTGTTTCTCCATATCTCTCTCTCTCTCTCTCTCTCTCTCTCTCTCTCTCTCTCTCTCTCTCTCTCTCTCTCTCTCTCTCTCTCTCTCTCTCTCTCTCTCTCTCTCCCTCTCCTTTCCTCCCTCCCTTCCTCCCTCCCTCCCTCCCTCCCTCTCTTTCTCTTTCTCTTTCTCTCTCTCTCTCTCTCTCTCTCTCTCTCTCTCTCTCTCTCTCTCTCTCTCTCTCTCTCTCCAGGCGTCGTATAGTACTAACAGGCTACCCTCTTCAGAATAATCTCCTTGAGTACTGGTGTATGATAGACTTTGTTCGTCCTAACTATCTCGGCACAAAACACGAATTTTTAGACTTGTTTGAGCGACCAATCACAAACGGACAGTGCATGGATAGCACAGCTAATGTGAGTGATAGGCATGTGATGATCATGTGATATGCATGTGATGATCTTGGTGATGATCATGTGGTAGGCATGTGATGATGATGTGATAGGCATTCAATAATCATGTGATAGGCACACATGATCATGTGATATGCATGTGATAGGCATGTAATGATCATTTGTTCATGTGCTCATCTAGGATGTGACTTTGATGAGGTACAGATCACACGTTCTCCACAAAATCTTGGAAGGATTTGTTCTCAGGTAAATAGCACAAACACATCTTCTGAGTCCATTATCTCATAGTGGATCTTTACTTACCATGGAGTAGCCAAGATTTCCCATCCCCAATTACAGGAATTATTTTTGTTTTTATTGCATTGAAAAATCTTCAAAAAATGCCTCAAATTCATTCTCAGAGGGCTTACAATAATTTTTCAGGAACATGCACTCAAATGCTGGTCAGCTTTCATGTATGGAAAAAATCTCCCACCAAGAAAATTTTTTTTTATGAAACCCTGCCTAATAAGCATTTTTCTTCTATTTTGTACACTTGTTTCCTTCCATCTTTTTCTTTCGACATGATTATTATTTCTTTTTCTTCAGACGAGGTCATGAGATTCTTCGCAAAGTTCTCTTGCCAAAGTTTGAGCATGTCATTCTCCTGCGCTCGTCTAATGTACAGCGTGTGTTGTATGACTACAATATGTCCCAGATACTCAATGGAGCTGCTGCTGTCAATAGTGGACCATTGAGAGCATTTGCTGTCTGCAGCAAGGTACAGATGAGATTGTTATACTATACTGAGACTTGTATGGAGTCCACTGTTCATGACTTACCGTAGATCTGGAAATTTTCGCGTATCAAAATTTTGTTCTGTCAAAATTTTTGGTGCTTCTAATTTTCGTTGTTAGATTAAGTGTGGAAATAGTGCGCATTGATTAAACCATGTGCTTAAAATTTCCGTATCGTTGCAAGGACAAACGACAAAAATATTTTGACGCTGAAAATTTACAGTATGCAGTTTGAGTCACTTTATGTGCTGTTCCATTCTGCGCGTTCCATGTTTTAAACTTCTGTTCGGTTCCGAGTTTTATCTACCACTGATCTTGTTTGCAAAAATTAAAAAATCTGAAGCCAGTGGCTGAAGTGATCAATTTGTGAGTGGATTTGATAAAGGGGGTCACTTCGCGCCTGTAATTTTCGAACGCATGCATGTTTCGACTTGCTGCCATTCATCCAAATTTGGCACCATGGTTTTAAAAATTTGATATACAGCCAACAGAACGATCAAATAATTATTATAAACAAGAATTTCATCGAGTTTCAGTAATGTTTGGCCGAATACCAGGCATTTGAAAACAGGCGTACGTTCAAAAATTACAGGAGCGAAGTGACCCCTTTTCTCAAATCTGCTCACATTTGTGAGAATTTAGCCCCACGAATTACCTGCTATACAGTATAAATGTTTGGGGAAATTTATGAGCAACTTGAGTTCATTTTGTTTTTTTTGCGTACTCCAGATATGGAATCATCCTGACATGTATTACGAGGCAGCTACTGGTCAGAGCAATGCTGACTCACCGCTCAATAATGGTTTACCGAGCAATGATGTACTCCCTTCCTCCTCCTCATCCTCTGGTGCCAGTAACAATACCACATCGTGTAAAATAGACTGGGTGAGTGTGGGTGGTAGTAGTTAGACCCTGGTATGTTTGAGGTGGCGTTCACACAGCTCCGGATTCACGGAAACCCGGGTACATTTCTATCCGTTTAGGCCTCTCGTTCACACGTATCCAATGAAAACGAGTACTGAATCCAGGTACATTTGTATCCGGAGACTTTAGTGGAGACCTTAAAAGTGATTTGATTTGATGTCTTACTAGCGTGTTGTTGTAGGCAATACTCACTTATAGGCTAATAGGCACAAAAATGTAAAAGTAATGTACTTGAGAAATTAACATCAAAAGGAGGCTTGGTGTGTTTGCGACAAACAGCAAATTTTTTATTTGTATATTCTTGAAAATGTTTTGAATAAGATCACTTAGAGGATTTGTTCCCATTGCATTTCTAGTATACCGTGTTTCTTCTAAACATTTGGGGCAAAATAAATCATTTCAAATTTGCTTGCCCACTATTTGGAAGTAATTGTGGCAGAAGTTCCAGAAGTGCCGAATAATTGGAGGTGTGGTGACGAGCACGTGTTTTGAACGAGAACGCGTCTACAGCTCTTTACCATGAAGTACAGAACTTTTCACGTCGGGCTCTTGGCTTTCTATGACGAAGAACCAAAGCGGTTGCCGAAATTTGATGGTTTAGTACGCATTTCAGCAACTAGGTGCCGAAAAATACGAAGTGCTGAATCTTTAGAAGAAATGCGGTACACAAATCATTTGCTAGTCAAAAAGAATTTATATTTCAGCCGTATTTACTATACATGCTTTTGTTCTAATTTTGTGACTATCTCTTGTGACTATCTCTTCAGCCTCATTCTATGCTGCCAGAGTACAAAACTGGTGTGCTGGACCACAGTCCCAAGATGGTCATGGTGATGAGACTGCTGGACCTGTCCGTTGCTAACGGTGATAAAGTGCTCATCTTCAGGTAAGAAATGCACAAAATCTACATTATGACTAATCTTGTTTGTGCGTATATAATGCCGGCTGTCTCATGCATCTGCTGGATGTATGTTTAGTTTTTACTAAAATCTGATTATTCCATAGTAAAAGCGTCAATCATCCACATTTATACTTGGTTCACAATAATTATTTTGTGTCGCTTACAGCCGAAAGTCCTCAAATGTTCGTATTTGGTAGTAGAAAATATTTTTGGTTTTGACTTCCAGTTGCACACAATGAAAAATATCGTGAACAAGCATCTCAGATTAAGATAATTTTTCGATGAACAAAAATTTTTATTTGAGAGTGAAAATGTGCACAGCACAGACATGCTAGTGTGCTGCTGACTAAGCTACATGCGTGTTGGTACTAACTGCGTAGATACTAGCTGTATTGTGTTAGTATAGTAGCTACTACTAGTTGCTATAGAGTTCCGTTGATCCAAATTTTTCATATCCGTTGAGTGCTTGTCCGGTTGTTTTTAGCATTTGTCGTTGCATTTCTTGTTGAAATTGCAGATCATCAGTTTCCACTGCCTGTCACTGTGAAAAGAAGGACAATCTCTAAATCAATATTATTGATCTACTAATAAGCTGTATATGTGTATACGTACTTAGGTCTCCAATAGCTGTGAATCCCCACTACGACTTTATCTTCTCCGGCTGTGTGGTCCATTGGTTTTCCCAACTCATTGATGTAGTCTGTGAGTTCGCAGTTTGTTGTAACGTGCTGGAAATTTTCACAGCAGCGGAACTTCCAGACTCGATCTTCTTTGCCGTTATTGTGGATGCTCTCCACTCCAGTCATGACTTGGTTCGGAGGACAATTGAATGCGATGTGTTGGCGATACTGAGTATCGTAGCCCGATGAGATCTTGCAGTTGTAGCATTTCGGATTTACTATCTTTTTGCAGTAAAATTGCCATTTTCTGTCACTATGAGCTCCACTAAATTGGCTCCTTACACGATATATAGCCTGCCCCTTGGTACATCGAAACTTCAATTGTCCATCAAAATTATTCGTACTGGCTACAGAAGGTGAGGAAAGTACTAGTTTATGTTAGGCCCAAGTGCTGAAAGTTGCTTAAAGCACAAAGTAATGTAGGGTTTATTTAAAAATTGTGTATGGGGGCCGAAGCACGCTCCGATGAAAACTGAAGGGCGATACAGTTATAGACGCTAAAAACTATGTATGACTCAAGAGGGGCAAGAATAGTTCAAGTTGGTGCAAGTGCCCCTGCCCCTAAATGAAACCCTGTAATTGGTCTCTTGGGAAGCTTGTGAAGCGCTTGGGTGACCGGTGTTGCCACCGCCCGGTATGAATTATCATGCTAGTGAAAATTAATACTAAAATGGAGACTCGATTGTTGCCCATGTACTTATATTAGATAGTAGTATAAATTATAAGAATTTACACTTACTCTTGACAACTTGTTCAAAATCATAATCTGATGCATCTGAAAAGGAAAATGCATGTATAAACATGTATAGTGCATGTTTCTTGCCTACCATTGTCTTTACTGTCAATTGGCATAGCTGGCATAGTTGAGCAGAAGAAACACATCATCATACAGACATAGAATAGTTTCCAACTTACCATCCTCCGAGCCTTCAGTCATAGTTTCCAACTTACCATCCTCCAGGCCTTCAGTTTCCAACTTATCGTCTTCTAGGCCTTCAGTTTCCAACTTATCGTCTTCTAGGCCTTCAGTTTCCAACTTATCGTCCTCCAGACCTTCAGTCATAGTTTCCAACTTATCGTCCTCTAGGCCTTCAGTCATAGTTTCCAACTTATCGCCCTCCAGACCTTCAGTCAAATCATACTTTGGTATACCTAAAATAAACATTGGAGTCAAAATTTCCATGAGCTTTACTGCTACCTTCATCATCGTTCAGTGCTCCGGCCTCGGTTCGTCTGTTATAAGTAGCCGCTGAGCATGCTCCGATGAGCACACCCATCGCTATGAACAGTATCTTGATCGCCATTTCGTCAGCAAGCTATTTCTCACTTTAATCGTGTCTGGTGCAGTAGATCGCTGTCTTTTTATACACAATTGAGGAATTCATTTGTTCATTGTTTCGTGGAGTGGGTGAGGTAGGAAAGACATAAGGAATGACCAAGAAGTGACAGAAAAATATCATGTTTATCTGTCTTTAGACTAACATTGCATACAGGCGAAACTATAGTCTACACATCCTGGGAATTTATTGTTCGTGCTACAGTATGCGTAGAAATTTTCACGATAACTTTATTTTTTTGAATTTCGCAAGAGCTGTTCACTCGCAGCAATATTTAAAATTATTATGGAAACACCATAAAACCAATAAATAAAGCAAAATTTAATTTTTCGCAAAAATTACTTTTACGAATAACAGCATAAATTTTTTTTAGATGTGGTAAATTTTGCTAGCAAGCTACTTACTGTAACTGCCCTCACTGTGATCAAGGTTCTTATTCCACAATGGTCTTTTGGCTAAAATGATTTTTTAGAGTTATTGTGATGAAGTATTGACTGACTGTAACTGCCCTCACTACCTACTTGACTATCAATTATAGATGACTTCGGTGTGAACTCTCACCTCATTAAACGCGAGACAATCTTGGTAGGCGTGCCTAGGTTTCACGTTTGAGTTACACCCCTTTGGGGTCAGCGCTGCCTTCTTTCGTGTTGTAAAGCAAGAAAACTATAAAGTCAGAGGCCTGGGTTGCTTGAAGACAGATTACTACACCCAAAGCCAGGCAATACGGCGTGGCTTTAGTGGGTGTAGCAATCGCTCTTCAGCCCTCAGATTGTTAGTTTGGGTGTAGTAACCGCTCTTCAAGCAACCCAGGCCTCTGATTTTATAGTTTTCTTGCTTTACAACATGAAAGAAGGCAGCGCTGACCCCAAAGGGGTGCAACTCAAACTTGAAACCTAGGCACGCCTACCAAGATTGTCTCACGTTTAATGAGGTGAGAGTTCACACCGAAGTCATCTATAGCATTGTAAGAAGATAAACTTTGCTGTTCTTCGTGCATGTAGAAGTTGTTTACCGTAAATATGAAGAGAAATTTTGCGTTTTTGTCAAGATGACCAAATTTGAAATTTCATATTAAAAATTTTGCAATGCTAATTTTTCACTTTACACTTTTAAAATTTTGCACTTTGAGAGCACATAAAAAATTAGATGTATAGTTATCTGTTTACTGTCTCTGTTTTTGCAGTCAAAGTTTATCTACACTGTCTTATATTGAACAATTCCTGGCTAAGAGTCCCATTCCTGTACCCAATACTGCTAGTGATATGGACGGCTCGTTCCAATACTCTGAATCTCACTGGGTTAAGAACAAGAACTACTACAGTGAGTTTGCTGGGAGTGACCAGTTGAGCGGGACCACACCCTTGCATTTACATAGAGATGATAGTAGACTTGAGGGTTGGGTCCTGCCCAACTAGCTAGGGAGTGACAATGATGATGTCATTGTGATGTAATTATACAGGATTGGATGGTAGTACTAGTGGAGTTGAGAGGGAACACTTGATTAGCCGATTTAACTCAGAGGACAACACAGACTGCTGGTTATTTATGCTGTCAACAAGGTAGGCAGTGTGGGCTTGTATCTCACCATCTCACCATCTCACACGTGTGTGTGTGTGTGTGTGTGTGTGTGTGTGTGTGTGTGTGTGTGTGTGTGTGTGTGTGTGTGTGTGTGTGTGTGTGTGTGTGTGTGTGTGTGTGTGTGTGTGTGTGTGTGATAGACATGTACAGTCATGTACGCATGAATTTTGCTTGGTCACTATATCTATTCTGGCTTGTTCTTGATTTGCTGTTGTTATTCCATCGTCATAGTATGTGTGTACTATATGTAGGGCTGGCTGTCTCGGTATCAATCTGATCGGAGCTAATCGTGTCATCGTTGTTGATGTGTCCTGGAATCCATGCTATGACTCTCAGGCCGTGTGCAGGTAAGAGCTTGTGCAAGTAGGGTTGGTGATGGTGACAGGCTGCATGTGTACATCTGTCTGTACGTTTTAACGGAGGATTATATCAAAGCTTGTGGTGGTACCACTGTCAGCTAGGTCGATTGAGTGGTTGATTATGCATGGAGTTAGTCATAAGCAACATGCACATGTACAACGCACAGGTCAAGCTGAGAGTTTTCCGAGATTTCATCTGTTTAGTACTGATTTTGTAATATAAGTGAAGATGGTTGCTATTACTGATGTGTGTGAATTGTAAAATTGGATGAACTAGTCTGTTGAATAGTCTACTAGTTATCATGAGCTACACTAAGATGATCCTGATTGCATGCTGCGGCTCAGGGAGAGTACTCTCCTCCCACACCAGTTCAGTAACACTTAGAGGGAGTGATGGTGGAAGATCATTCTCTTGCTCCTCTTTGATAGTGGCAGTGTGCTGCTCCTTCTGTATGATCAGTGAGTACACAGCTTAGTAGCTGTACAGGACTAGACACTCACTGTGTAGAATTCAGGGAGGAAGAGAGGGACAGGCTTTAAATGGATCTCCTTCCAAAATCCATCCATTGTTGCTGTTGTGGCCTTGATCCCATCCATGACATCCTGGTAGAGTGAGATGGTTGGTTGCCAGTTATCAGTGGTACTCTCTTGATCACTCTTCCTATCATTCTCAACTATGTTGAGAGAGATCAGTTATTCGTGAACAGTGCAATCTACATTGTGTAGATCGAGTGTTTCTCACTTGATGACAGGTCTCGGCGGCGTTTCTCGTTTGCTGGATCTACACACTGGAAAGCGGCGCGACGTAGCCAAGAACCAAGGCGGCGAAGGGCACTCTTGTTACTGTTTTCCATTGTTAGCGATCAAAGTAGAATAGTTTGCTTTCACTGTCGGGACGATCGAGCTAGAACAAGACTGCAAAACTCTGAACAGCGATCGGTTGTGTTTGGTGGATGCTCGAGTTCACCGTTGGCAACGCCGCGAGTAATACCCGCCGCGCAGCATCGAGATGCGGGTATGCGCAAACTGAGCTGAGCATGAGCTGTGTCGACGCTTGTTATGAGTCATAGTGGCTCTAGGCTCTAGCAGGTTATCTCATCCCAAAACAAGGCCTGTACATTTATCCTAGCAGCATAATAACTGGCTAGCTAGCTCTGTGTTTCGCCATCGATCGTCAGCTGTAGTTTGCTCATCGATATCAGCTGCGCGGCGGGTAGATTTCGCGGCGTTGCCAATGGTGAACTCGAACATCCACCAAACACAACTCTGTCCAGCTTTTCGCGAAAGTTTTGCTCTAGCTCCCTCGTCCCGAATCACTGTCATTGTGAACTAACAAGTTGATTTTGATCGCTAACAATGGAAAACAGTAACGAGAGTACTCTTCGCCGCCTTGGTTCTTGGCTACGTCGTGTCGCATTCCATTGCGTGACGACAAACGAGAAACATCGCCGAGACCTGTCATCAAGTGAGAAACACTCAGGTTAGCTAGATCTACACAATGTAGATTGCACTGTTCACGAATAACTGATCTCTCTCAACATAGTTGAGAATGATAGGAAGAGTGATCAAGGGAGCACCACTGATAACTGGCAACCAACCATCTCACTCTACCAGGATGTCATGGATGGGATCAAGGCCACAACAGCAACAATGGATGGATTTTGGAAGGAGATCCATTCAAAGCCTGTCCCTCTCTTCCTCCCTGAATTCTACACGGTGAGTGTCTTGTCCTGTACAGCTACTAAGCTGTGTACTCACTGATCATACAGAAGGAGCAGTACACTACCACTATCAAAGAGGAGCGAGAGAATGATCTATCACTGTCTCTGGACTCCATTGAACTGGTGTGGGAGGAGGACATTCAAGATCAGGAGAACGAACTTGAGAATGAGAATCGCATCGTAGCCTATGCTGTATAGAATTATTATTTTAGTACTTGACTGACATTGTTATACATGTACAATAGTAGTAAGATGAATGGAAAAATTAATAATAATTATGACTCATAACAATTTTTTGAGCAGTGTTACGTGAAACCTCTCAATGAGAATGGTCAAAGGTTCCCATTGACCCACCCTTGGAATAGATACCAGGCCCTTTTTTCCCGCTTCAGTTTCTGTTCGTTCGTTTCGTAAGTGAAAAAATTTGTCCTGGGGACGAGGCTAATCAGAGTGGGTCCCACTGGTGTCTGGATTGGAGGGTTTTAGTTAAATTCTCTGAACAAGTTTGTAATTATGTATTAATTTTTTTATTGTGACAAAAATGACTCATACTGTAGGGTGTATCGCTATGGTCAGGTCAAGCCGTGTCATGTGTATCGACTAGTATCCGACGGCACTATGGAGAGAAAGATGTACGACCGCCAAATCTCAAAGCAAGGAATGGCTGGTGTGTTGCTCAATGACTGTTTAATAACTCAATAACTGTTTTCATGAACAGATCGAGTGGTTGATGAGGCTCAACCTGAGAGACATTTCACGGCTAATGATATATACACTCTTCTTGATCCAATGGTAGGTGGAGCATGGGCGGGGCTATTGATGTGACGATGTTTATATCTTGTGTTTCTGTTTGCAGGGTTCTTTTCCTGCCCCAGAAGATCAGTCATCACACGTCAATGAGTTTCTGTTCGATCCAGTTCTGATGGATGTTGTACAACAGAACGGCGACTTAATGACAAAGGTATCAATTGGTACTACTTGTGTACACTCTCAGTAACCTCACTACTGACTTTATTGTGACGACACTAGCTGTCAGTGTATTCAATGCCCAAGCCTGCTTCAGATTTCTGAACACTGTTTTCACGGTCAATTATTTTTTTTGAGTGCTTTCTGTTTGGTGTTATAATTATTAGTAGAATACCGTATAGCGGGAAATTTTCGTGGGAGAGAACTTTCTCGAATTTCGCGAATTACAGGCTATTCGTGAAAATATTATCCGCGAATGTCTTGTTTTTGTTGACAAAGATAGGGCAATAGCACTGATTTGCGAAAATATTCTTCGTGAAATGTTTCGCGAAAAATTTCTCCTTCGAAAATTTCCCGCTATATGGTAATTTTATGTGTACATGAGTTTTCCGAGCTAAAACTTTTGGTTTGAAACGCTGGGCTAAAGCTCTTGGTCAGTGCTGTATTTGTGCTCTTCACTAGTCACTTGTGTATGTACTTTACTGTATGCAGATTTAACTAGTAATTTTTGATTGTCCATAGCTACCCTTCAAGCATGAGTCCCTCCTCATTGAGAGCGAGGAGGAGAGGATGAGTGAGGTGGAGAAGTACATAGCTGTGAAAAACTTTCAACAACAGTGGTACTCAATGAAGAGGAACCAACAACAAACATATGTGGCCCCTCGACAACAACAAGTCCAGCAACAACAAATACAACAACAACAGATACAACAACAACAGATACAACAACAAGTTAGACAACAGCAACTACAGCAACAACAGCTGATACAACAACAGCAGATACAACAACAGCAGCAAGTTCGACAACAGCAGGTCCAGCAGCAGCAAGTGCAGGCTGGTTCTAGTGGAGACGCTAGTAGCAGCAGTCATGCTAGTGCAGGGATTACAGCTACTGACAAGGTGGAGGTTATTTGTCTCGACTCAGACTCTGAAGATGAGGGCTCGAGAGAGGCTAGCAGCATGTCTACTTCACCGTCTTCTCACCCTCCCACAGCTTCATCGCTTCCCACTGCCACCGTTCCCACTGTTTTACGACCTCTCTCGGCAGCACCAAGTCCTGCCGCAGCTATTCCTCGTTCTCCTGCTATGCCTGCCCTTCATCCTATCTCCGCTGTTTCTCATCTTCCGGTCATCACGACAGCCAACCCTGATTCAGTCACTTGTTCAGCTGACACTACTCAGCCCATCTCCACAAGTGTGCACTCGTCATTACAAGAAGGTCACACTCCGTCAGAGGCCGCCATTGCACAAGCACTAGCAAATGTCATCCATTTTCAAAGATCACTGGCGAAAGGTCTTCAAGGATCATCATCCAATGGTGGAAGTGTAATGAGCTCTTCTTCTCTTCCCGATACTCCTTCCACACGGGCAGCTGACGCTCCTGTTCAACCATCACCACCTCCGCTCTCCTCCGTGGAGCAACCACCATCATCTGTGTCTCCTCTGACTGCTCTCATACAAAGCATCAAACAGTATTCAGAGCCACGCCCACAAACAAACAGACTGACACAGTCGTCATCACAAGCTTCACGTACTCAATCCGATCACTCACAATCACCTCAAAATAGGTAACATCATTTACCAAAAACATGAAAACTTCAAGTTTCTTTCAAATTTTGTTGTTATATTATTCATGAAAATTGAATTTTGGTGGGTTTGCTAATTTTTAGTCATGTCTTTTGTGGTGAGTGTGGACATGATCTTGATGGTAGTGCATGTATGCACCATGACCTCTGGTCTTCTAGCATGACTGTTGCAAGGACATGTGTTGCTTGCATGCTTCTGCTGCTTGCATGCTGTTTTGAAGCTTCCATGGATCTTCTGTGTGCATACGTGATGTCATTATGCATCTGCTAATTGCATGCTAGCATACATGCTACTGCACCGAGGCATCTGCACCTCTGGTGCTTTATCTATTACGGTACCAGTAATCGTAATGTGTAATTCTTTTAAGGTTATGTAAAAATGATTAAAAGTATAGTAACGATAGGTGCTACACTTTCTATGGCACGAGAGTGTACAATCTGGGCGGTATGATAGCATATATAGCATTTGTGTACCAGCGTTTGATGTGACGTCATGGAGGCTAACAAGGTCAGTGAGTCTTGTCTCTCTCTCTCTGAATGAAACACTTCATCAAACGCATTCACTATTATCATACTGCCTCTGATTCTTTGCAACTGCATGTCTAAGACCTTTTGTTGGTTGTGACGGTTTGAAACAGGCGTGCGGCATGCATGCAGTCCTATACAGGTGCCCCTCTGATTCTCGAGCAATTTTTGATCGCATGTACATGTGTAAGACTAAGTTTATGCTTTCTCATCCTCTATTATTAAATATCTCATGTGTACGGTTACTAGACAATTCATATGTTACAGTAATTTTTTAACACCATCAGAATTATCAATAAAGTAAATAACCATGAATCGTAGACCTAAAACTTGGACGTAGCACATTAGTGACTTCAGGTGATGCTTTACGCTCTTGCATAACATGCAGTTGTCTGTTTATTTTTGTTAATCATTCATCAGTGGTTAGACCCCGCCACGTGAGTACTTATCAATAATTATTATTATGAAAAACATAATTATTATCAACAGCAATTTTTAGGACAGTTGCTTGGCGCTCTCTAACATATGATACTACATGAAGTTAATCTTCCAGAGGTCCATTCACGAGATTGAACGGATGTGTCTCATCTGAGGCATCAGTGTAGTAGAATACCTTGGAGTCCAAGAGCTCATCAAAGGAAACCTTGTCGTCTTTGTCAGTATCCATTTGCTCAAAAGTACTCCTAGCAATATCTTCACCAGCCTTCCTAATGTTCATCTTGATAAATTCGTCTCTTGTGAAGTAGCCATCATGCTTGAGCTTCATACCGTCAAATAGAGCTTTAGAGGTTGGCGCAAACAACTCTCTGAAGTTCGGCTGATTGACAGTTATCCACATGTTGCGAAGGAACATCTCCTCGCTAAGTTTATGATCTGGAGGGACCGGATTATTGTTGTTGAACAACACCTTCCAAGACATCTGTTGCAGTGCTCCCAACTTCTCTCTCTGTACTTGAGGGAAATCTTTGTGCCACTTGTCGTGTGTCTCCTTCAAATAGTCTTCGGTAAGGTATCCTCTTTTGTCATGATCCAATGCTCTGAAGACCTTCTTCATCTTGCGAGCCCAAAGGTTAGAGTAGTTTTCTTTACGTTGTTGCTCCATAATCAGTCTTTGCTCAGCTGTCTGCTTGTCTCCAACAAAAATGTGCTTGTGATTTTGTCCTCTGGTGTCTCGCTTTTATCTGATAATATTGCACGCTGCATTGCACACGGCATTACGCTTACACTCTGCATTGCACACGACATGCAAGCGAATTCCATACAGCGCGCGCAACCAATTCCCACGTCTCATCTGATTGGCCAGACTCAGCCATCATTTGAGCGGGCTATTATTAGAAATGGCGCGCTTTTTGAACAGTGATAAGTACACTACCATTCAGACGGCTAGCTGCTGTAAGGAGCACTTAGGGTCACTGGAGAGTAAACTCAGCCCAGATGCGCCAAAGACAAGTTCTGATACCAAGAGCAGAGTACCCTAATGAGAAAGGCTAGCCAGCCAAAGCCACACGGTGAGTGCCCACGCTATGGCAACGCTGTGTATCTCTGTCTACTTCTGTTGCCTGTAGTTAATTCAGAGAGCTCGTTTGAGAAACACCAAGCTAAGCTAGCGTTATCCTAGCGCTCTCCTTTTCATTTCCTCTATGGCGGCCTCCTTCTCTGCCAAACAACAGCAACTATCCCGTGTTCACGGTACCTACAACGACCGATGTTATGTTAGTTCGAACTCATTGTACCTTCATTTGTATCACTCTCACGCTAACAAACCAATCACAATGTGCACGGAATTCAACTCCAAGAAGACACTATTAGTGTCTATGTGTTAAACAGTAAGTTACAATTGTACTAGCTCTGCGGCACTCTCTGCTACTGGTTTAATCTTCTACATCTGGTTCTACCCTCTACTATTCACCAGACGCACATCATTATGCCTCGGTGGGTGTGTGTGAGTGTGTATCTCAGCAACCGCTTGTAGCCTCGTACCCAGGCTCTCTGGCGGAGATTTAATTATGCGTGGGTGTTGAAATGCGGGGCTACAACCGCTTGCTACTACGCGCTGAAATTAGCAACACAGTTAGTAGTTTATGAAAACAAATTTGGCAGAATTGTGATTATATTAAAGGCTCTGTTTTCGAGTTATGGCGTGATTTGCTCGCCTGGACTACCGTAGCGAGCGTTCAGGCTTCCTTCAGAGACAATACTGTCCACAGCTGGCTACATCACTGTCACATATATAATCTGTGACAGTGCAGTTCATACGACTCCATAAGCAGCAATGAAACTAGCGAGCGAAAGCGTCTTCAGACTCATCTAGTAGCTCGTCGAGAGAAAAATGTCTGGATTGGAATCTCATCTTCAGCTCTGGCTAGGTGTGCTGTAGCAAAATTATAGTTTCAGATGATACATATGTACATGTATTGATGATGCATGAAATGATAGAAATATTTTTAAGAGTGTTGTTGCACTATAGTTTGTCAACTGTGCAAGCTGTAATTTATTATCTACCATCAGTGTGCTAGGTAGGATATCCGGGCTATGACACAGCATCTAGCATCGTTTCATGTGTCCTTGCTCGTCATGTTCATCTCTTCCACATTAGTTAAATTTTATTGTAGTAGGCTACTCCACTAGTTGGAATTTGTCCTTCGACTGTTAATTAATAATATTTTTAGTCGAAAAGTTTCAATAATAAAGTGGTAATATTGAGAATTTGCCTACAGGAGATCAGTTGGTACATGGATTAATACAGAAATTGTCCTATTTACCCAATCAAGGCCAGCTGTTAAGTTTATTACAAAACACAGCATCTATCAAATAAATAATAAGCAATATTTTTTTATACGTATAGAGCACTATTTCATACTCCACCTCAACTGCTCCACCTCATTGTTTTTTTCCAGTATGGGCTAGCATGTGACGCTTTAGATATCCTAATCGTGTATACGTCTTGTGGCATTCAAAGCATTCATAAGATTTCTCTCTAGTGTGGGTCAACATATGACGCTTTAATGTGGCTAATAGTGAAAACTTCTTGTGGCATTTAGTACATTCATGTAGTTTCTCTTTATTGTGTGTCACCATGTGTTGCTTCAATGAATACAAACGTCCAAACTTCTTGTGGCACTCTGAACATTCATGTGGTAGCTCTCCAGTATGCATCATCATGTGTACCTTTAAAGAGTACGAACATGTAAATCTTCCATGGCATTCAGAGCATTCAAGTGGTTTTTCTCCAGTGTGCCTCAAGATGTGCTGTTTTAAAGAGCGCGAACATAAAAACTTTCTATGGCATTCAGAACATTCATATGGCTGCTCGCCAGTGTGTACCAGCATGTGATTCCTTAAAGTACTTAATCGCACAAATTTCTTGTGGCATTCGGAACATTCATGATTTTTCTCACCCGTGTGTGTCACCATGTGTTGCTGTAAAGTATCCAAACGTGTAAACTTTTCATGGCATTCAGTGCATTCATATCGTTTCTCTGTGTGGATCAACAAATGCTGCTTTAAGGTTTTTGATCGTAGAAATTTCTTGTGACATTCCGAGCATTCGTATTTTCTCTCTCCAGTGTGGATCAACATGTGTTTGTTGAAATAGCGTAGATATTTGAAATTCTTCTTGCAGTACTTACAGTGATGATTCAAGTTTTGTTTCTTTAGTGCACTACTGCGAATTGTGCTCTTGCCATTGCGACCCAATTGACGGATTTGCTTCTTGTTGTTCAGCTCCACTGCTACACAGTCCTTCTTAGTTGACAGTAGCTTTTCAACTATAAAACCAATAAAAGATTTTATGATAGTGAGATATATGTACCATTAAAATAATGTCAATATGTGTGTTAGTTTACAAATTGTTCCCCTGACACCTTAATGAGGAAGGACGGTGGTCCGGTAGCCCCAACATTTGTTTAGCAATGCATTCTACTACTTGCTTGGGCAGCCAGGGGACCCTCACTCGGCTAATAAGAATGTATTAACTAACAGACCCATGCATGGTGCTTACCATGGTCCTCTCCGCCAGAACATGCATGTAATGCTCCTACCTGCCAGCGCTTATGGAAACACTTCAGCATGCTACCCCCTCTTAGAGGCCCCTGCCAGCGTAACCACAGGAGCGAATTACCTACCAGCAACCTGCCATGTTGCACACCTTGGGAGTCTGTGTATGGGCCTACCCCTCCAACACTACACATTACCAATTTCTAACAATTATACATGTAACTATAACTACATTTCTTGTTCCCCCTAATTTATAATGATACTAAAATTTTAACTGAAATGAGGTGCGTCTTGGAAACACACCCACAGATAATAACTAAAAATAATATATGAACAAGATCCCCATTTCAAATGATAATAAGACATAAAACTCCTAGCGACTGAGACTCCCAGGACAATATACAACAATTAGGACTATGAAATACATCAACAGCAAGAAAAAGAACTGATTGATAAGCCTACCATTGCAAACGCAAACACGCAACACAACCAGCAAGCCAAACATGTAGTGAGACGACAAGATCATGTGCTCGCCATCAGAAGGGTACCTAATGTACTTTTATTAACCCTATGCATATGTATTTTCCTATCGGTTGATGTAGGGAAATAATTATGCTCCAGAAATTTATGAAACACCCACAATGAGGAATTTAATAAAAAAGTGAGTACGCTACTGTCACACTTTACGAGTTTATAGCTTGCATTGTACTGGCTTAAGAGCTGCGTTTTTGGTATCATTTTGCAGCTAATTAAATACTCCTCTATCTGATAATCACACAAGCAAGCAGCAATAACCTTTGATACGAAAAATAGGTTTTATATTCGGACTCGCTACTTGCTGTACATTACACTGACTGTGAGATTCCTCTTCATACTAGGATGGGATGGGTGGAGACCACACCATCCAACTCTGCTCCCTGCCACGATACCTTCCTGGCATGATGTAGGTTTGTTCTTGCCTAGACTGAGATGAAAACTAGACAACGTGAGAAACCACGTGGCATGCGCGCAGGTTGACCCCACCCTCTTACCTTAACCACTTTCAAATTATTCAGAAATAGCAGTTATTTCATACAATTTTGTCATTACAGAATCTTCATCACATCAAATTAATTCGTTGATTAAACGTAAAAACTTTGGATATAAAAGCAAAGAAATGTGCACATAACAAAATTTGAAAATATCTATAGTTTTTCTACATACAACAGCCACTGTGTTTCTCTTCAGCAAGCAGAGCTGACATTAAATTGCCCGATATTGGACTTCCTATGCATGGCATTCAGCTAATGTATACCACCATGTGATGCCTTCAACCAGCGCGTTGTGAAAATTCTTGTGGTACCCAGAGCATTCATACAGTTTATTTTGAGTCTGTTGTTAACATCTAAAGTAAAAGTATGGTTAATGAATAATGGCCAAACTATCACTACTTTAAGCTATACTATGCCTTCTCCTTCTTCAATGTTTGTTCCCAGTATGGATAAGCATATGACGCTTTAAAGCTCCTGATTGTGAATATGTCTTGTGGCATTCAGAACATTCATATATTTTCGCTCTAGCGTGGACCAACATGTGACGATTTAAAGTGCTTGACAGTGAGAACTTCTTGTGGCATTCGCTGCATTCATGTGGTTTCTCTCCAGAGTGTATCATCATATGTTGCTTCAAATTACCCAAACGTATAAACCGTGTGTGGCATTCCGAGCATTCGTGTGGTTTGTCTCCAGTGTGCTTCATCATGTGCTGCTTTAAAGAGCTCGAACACCTAAACTTTTGATGGCATTCCGAGCATTCATGTGGTAGCTCTCCAGTGTGCAACATCATGTGATGTTGTAAAGATCTGGAATGCAAATACTTTTTATGACATTTAGAGCATTGATGGTGTTGCTCTCCAGTGTGGATCAGCATGTGATTCCTTAAAGTGGTTGATCGAACAAATTTCTTGTGGCATTCGGAGCATTCATACTTTTTCACACCAGTATGTTTCAACATATGTTGCTGTAAAACATATGAATGTGCAAACTTTTCATGGCATTCAGTGCATTCGTATCGCTTCTCTCCAGTGTGGATCAGCATGTGATCCCTTAAAGTGGTTGATCGCACAAATTTCTTGTGGCACTCAGAGCATTCATACTTTTTCTCACCGGTATGTGTCACCATGTGTTGCTGTAAGTTATCCGAACGTGCAAACTTTTGATGGCATTCAGTGCATTCGTATCGCTTCTCTCCAGTGTGGATCAGCATGTGATTCCTTAAAGTGGTTGATCGCACAAATTTCTTGTGGCACTCAGAACATTCATGTTTTTTCTCTCTAGTGTGGATTAGCATGTGGTTAGTGAGATAGCATAGACGTCTGAAACTCTTCTTGCAGTACATGCACTGATGACTAGTGTTTCGTTCCTTCAGTACACTGCTGCTGGTTGTGCTCTTGTCTCTGCGACCTAGTTGACGGGTCCGCCTCTTGTCTTTCCCATCGTTCAGTTCCACTGCTACACACTCCTTTTTTGCTGACAGTTGCTTTTTAACTACAATAGCAATAAAAGATGCGTATGATAGATAACTCAAGGAATATTAAGTACCCTAAAAACAACTGAGTGCGCAATTTTTCATATTCAATGAAAGGTAAAATTTTTATCACATAAAATTAATTCTTTGACTACCAATAACATTCGTAAAATTTCTGGTTATAAAAGGTAGAAAAGGGACAATTAATTTTAACAAAAATTACAAGAATAAGCCTAGCTTGAAAATAACATCTACAGTTCTAGTTACTAGTGTAAGAGACTGCATGATACGAGGTTCAAAAGTGCATGGTGTTTTTTAATCATCATTAATCTCTAATAAGTGCATACAATAGCCACTGTTGTCTTATTCTCCATGTTTCTTTCCAGCATGCAAAGATAAGATATGACGCTTTAAGTTGCCTGACATTGAAAACTTCCTATGGCATTCAGGGCATTCATACGCTTTCTCTCCAGTGTGGACCACCATGTGATGCCTTAAACCAGCTGGTTGTGAAAACCTCTTGTGGCATTCAGAGCATTCACACGGTTTCTCTTTAGAGTGAGTCATAATGTGTCGCTTTAAAGCAGTCGGTAGAGCAAACTTCCTGTGGCATTCAGGGCATTCGTGTAGTTTCTCTCTAGAGTGGGTCACCATGTGCTGCTTTAAGGTGCTTGATTGAGAGAACCTCTTGTGGCATTCTGTGCATTCATGAGCTTTCTCTCCAGTGTGGGTCACCATGTGTTCCTTTAAGGTACTGGCTTGTGAAAACTTCTTATGACATTCAGTGCATTCATGTGCTTTTTCTCCAGTGTGGATTAGCATGTGACGCTTTAAAGCACCTGATAGCGCAAACTTCCTGTGGCAGTCAGGGCATTCATGGCTTTTCTCACCATTATGAGTCACCATGTGCTGCTTCAAACCATTTAATAAGGAAAACTTTTTGTTGCATTGAGAGCATTCATATTTTTTCTGTCCAGTGTGAGTCACCATGTGCTTTTTTAGAGTACACAAATACTTAAACTTCTTGTGGCATTTAGAGCATTCGTGGCTTCTCTCTTCGGTATGAGACAGCATGTGATTCTTCAGACGGCATAGAAAATCGAACGTCTTGTTGCAGTACTTACACTGATGAGTGGTGCTATGTTTCTGTAGTACACTGCCAGTTGCACTCTTGTCCTTGTCACAATTGGGACTGGGTTGGCTATGTTCTCCAAGATTTTGAATAGGCTGAACATTTTGCTCTGCTGCTGCTGCTGAACAATCCTTTTTTGTTTTTCCAACTATAAAAGCAATAAAAAGATGGATTTGATTATTCAAGGAATATTATGGCCACTGAGAAATTATTGATTGCATGCATACGTAAATACTGCGCACAAACTTCGTATTTGCAATTAAGAATTTTTATTTTAAATAAATATAATTATGAATTGTAAAACAACAATCATCTCTTTTGTCACAAATATTTATAGAGCAGAAATCCTGCAATTATGGTACACAGAGATTTAAAATATGATTGAGCCTAGCTACAGTGATCTTCGGTGCTGTCATAACAAGTATCAGATTAAATTGCAGCCATATCCAGTCTTAAAAGTACAGTCATACGACCAATTATTTATAAGAAGTCAGTTGGTTGTTTTCAGGCATACAAGATACAAGTTGAGCCAGTTCTTCTCATCAGGCCTTGTTTAATGCTGAGACAGCATGTGTCTCTTTAGATTGCGTTTCAATGAAAAACTTGCTTGACATAGCACACATTTGTGTGGCTTCTCCCCAGTATGAGTCAACATGTGCTCCTTCAGAGAACTCACACGAAGAAATGTCCTGTGGCAGACAGAGCATTTGTGTGGTCTCTCTCCGGTATGGGCAATTGCCACATGGTTGTTCAGACGACATAGAAAACGGAACTTCCTTTTGCAATAATCACACTGAAGGCCGCCAGTGCTTTGTTTTTGTACTGAATTGGCAGTTCCTCTTTTGCCTTTGCGACCCATTGGACGGAGTGGCTTGTTTTTCTCAACATTCTCAAAAGGCTGACTACTCTGTTCCACTGCTACACACTCCTTTTTTGTTGACATTTGGTTTTCAACTATAAAAAGCAATAAACAATGCGATTATTAGAAGTATAAATATAGCCTGATACTGCACTGAAAAAAGACTTGAGCTCATAATTATTTTTTAAATACTACCAATGTTACTTTTTGGCACTTTTCTAAACTACTACATTGTAAAGCAAGGACACTAGTACTTTCAGCTGATTAGAATAGGCATAGCTATTCATAACAACATTTCACAAAACTTGGGGCCAATAGAGAGATACTCCAGCATTGCACAACACACCAGCTCATGGCGCTGTCACTTCCACTTCTCATGATGTTAACAACTCTTTGGATTCAGCCTTTTCTAACATTTACACTGACTTGTTTCAGATCTCTAGCTAAGATCTCTAGCTATTCTATAACTATACAGTACATCCGCTCTTTTCTCCTCTTATGGCTGGTCAAATGGTCTGCCAGACCAACCAGTACAACATGCTCAAGTACCTCCAATGCAAACTACGTCAAGGGTCTACATGAATTTCAGCACAAATTTGATAGACTAAACCAAATGTTGGAGGCTGACCTACTGACAAACTTCCAAACCATCTAAATTTCAACTAATAAATGGTAGCCATTGATCAATAGCCAGCCAGTCTACACAGTATAGCAGCTAGCAAGCTACAAACCTATACTTTATTTCACATAAACAGTTATGCAATAACAAATGCCAATCACTATATTGTTCAAAGTCTGTAAGTCACTAACCCTCGTTGTGCAAAGCTAACATGTGTCTCTTCATATTGTGCTTCTGGTTAAATCCCCTTTGACACACACAACAAGTGTATACTTTCTCTTCATCATGAATAAGGATGTGACGACTGAGTGCACTTTTTACATAAAATGCTTTTGGGCATTCATTGCACTTGTGTGGTCTCTCTCCAGTATGAGTCAATAGATGAATGTTGAATTCTTCTTTTCTTGCGAATCCCTTTCCACATTCCGTACATTCGAATGGCTTTTCTCCAGTATGTACCATCATGTGACGGAATAAATTTTTCTTAGTCGCATATCCTTTTCCGCATTCTGTACAATTATACATTTTATTTTTCACACGCTTTTCAGTGTGGGTCTGCATGTGTGTTCGAAGGTTGGCCCTGCTTGTGAATCTCTTGGAACATTTTGTGCATTCGCATGGCTTCTCTCCAGTATGGGTCCACATGTGCTTCTGTAAAGTCTGTTTTGTTGTAAATCTCTTTTGACATACCGTACATTCAAATGGCTTCTCCCCAGTGTGGGTCATCAGGTGGACTCTTAGACTATCTTTACTGCTTAATATTTTTTTGCAGAAGCTGCACTGATGATCGGTAGAAGTTCGCCTTCGCTTCTGTGCACGATGCTTTAATCCCAATCCTCGTTTAATTTTGTTGCTTAATGTTTCTTCAAAATCGTCACCGCTAGAATATTCATCAGTTAAGCTATTCTGTTCTGCAGATACACTGTCATCACTTATCTCCATTGATAGACGCAATCCTTGTTCTTGTTTTTCAACTAAACACCAAATCAGATGTGGAACAATTAAGAAGAGCAATTATAGCCACTATTATTTATTATACCAATAATTTAATTACACAGAAATTTGCTTAATTGTTCATCAATAAACAACTGGTGTAAATTTCGTACATAGATATAAACGGGGCCGTTCGTACCCAAGTATAAACGGGGCTTTATAAATGGACAAAATCTATTTTTTATCTATGTAACCAGAGAGCATATTTATAACCCTCTCGTTATGAGCAATTCATATACAAGCTGACATGCAAATTGGTGTTGTTGTTGAAAAAAAAACCAAGAAAAGTCGGCTAGGAATCTTTGCTTCCAAAGCATCGATCCTGTCTTCCTGATCATAGCAAGATAAAAAGTACTAGAAGCAAATGTTATCTTCACTGATAGTAGTGACAATAGGAGAGGACAATGGAAATGATTGTTAAAAACAGCATCGTACACATGAAAAGTTACGCTTACACGGGACCGCGTTTTTCGCCTTGGGTCGAACGCGCGATGAACAGAGGCAAGCTTAGCGCACATTTATCTACAGAGCAATGGCAAATGTAGATGAAGGTGCTTTTCTGCATTCTGAAGTTTTCAATCTAATCGCTGTCATTAACACTTGCCATCACAATTTTTTCCCACCACTCACAACTTCGTGTCTTGACCCAGAATTGTCGATAAACAACAGGCTTTGCAAGCAAAAGAGCAGACATCAGCATGAGTAAAAAAGGACTCCTTCACACTGCATAATGTTAAGCCGTGTTCACACTAGCACATATAACCGAATTGAATGCGCATCGAATGTGAATTGGGTACATTCACACTGTACTCTGGCCAATGCGTATCGACTGAATGCACATCGAATGCGAATCGAGTCAATGTACCAGCTATACTTCTTCCATAGCAGCGACTGGACAAGAAATACTGCCAGAGGACGAATACACGAGCGTCGATTGTCTGCTGGCAACCATTGTTCGACAACGTGTAATTCATGTCTTCCGGTATTGCCCGCGCAATTCGGTTTGATGCGCATTGAATACACATACCGAAATGGATTGAGAAAAAGGAATGCATGCGTGATCTATGGAGTGGATATCTTGCACAAGTATTAATTTGAAGTTCTTTATGTCTGTTTGATGGGCTAACTCACTTGTGATCAATGTAACCAGGCTGTTATAATAGGCCATTCCCAATAAGAGCAAAGTATGCGTGGAATGTATGCGTGGGCGTACAGCTCTTGCCTACCTGGGCTGGGCCAGCACTGGAGTGCGAGAAGATTACGTAATGGCTGGCGTTTATACACGAATTTATATGGCGCTTATGAGAAATATAGCGATGCTTTTAGCGTCTGTGTAGCGATCTCCGTATACCGCACAACCGCGTGGCCTTGCTTGCCGTCTTCGTCCAAGCACGCTCTGTGGAAGGATAAAGATTCCGCGAGGATAGGCACCAGCGTTGGCGAGCTACAGACGTACAAGCAAGGGCTACTTCGCCGAAAAAGATGGCCACTACTAGTGCAAGTTGCTCTCAGGATGCAGTTGCTGTGTATCTGGAAGACGGAGATATTGAGGGAGCTACTTTGGAGGAACCCTTGGAAGCCAAGACAATCCCACAACTACGCTGGTGGCTTGTGTGTCACGGGAGGTAGCAGCCTAAGTAGCCCTTGCTTGTGCGTCTGTAGCTCGTGCCTATCCTCTTGGAATCTTTATCCTTCGACAGAGCGTGCTTGGACGAAGATGGCAAGCAAGGCCACGCGGTTGTGCGGTATACGGAGGTCGCTACACAGACGCTAAAAGTATCGCTATATTTCTCATAAGCGCCATATAAATTCGTGTATAAACGCCAGCCATTACGTAATCATCTCGCACTCCAGGCTAGCCCGGAAGCCAATTTGCCAGTCATTAACGCTAATGAAATTCTTTAGGCTCTTATTGGGAATGGCCTATTAGGAGAAACTTGATGCCTTGGTCTGGCACAATGCCAAAATTATAATTGTAGATTGTAATTTTCTGGTCATGTGGTTTGAATGGTTTTGAACATTATTTTATAAGTAACATTTTTCTTTATTTGTTGCAGACACAATTGCCATTAACATCACAATTGGTACAACAGCTACAGGGAGCACCTGCTTAAACAGCCACAGGGTCAACCACCTGCTCAACAGCAACCACCTGCTCATGGTCTACCTCCTCCTCAACAGGTACAAGGACCAGGACCACATGCTCAACAGCCGCAGCCCCAAGCCATGATGCCACTACCCTGTGAAGTCACGATAATAAGCATGAAAGACAAAAGTAGCAGCTTGCTTGAAGATCAAGAGTTACATAGTTCACGACAACGTGGGATATATTAAAGAAGAGCTAAGAAGCTTTTAAAGTACAGTAGATAGCCTACCAACCAGCCATTTTGAGAAACGGCCACCATTAATCACATCACAACTAGTGCCAACAATGCCAAGAAAACTTTGAAAGTTCGTTGTGAGACATTGTCAAATTATACAAACTGGGAACACAAACTGTGTATCAGTTTAGACTGTTTGATCATCAACCATAAAGCATAGAACAATTAGGCTCAGAAAAATTTATGTGTTAGAAGAGCAATGGCAGAAAGTACTTTTTTGGTGCAGAGATATAAATATATGCAGAAATCTGTCATATTTTTGTTGAATAACCGAGAGCGATCAATAGGTATTGACGAACTAACGCTAACATGCACACACAGTAGCTGAAAAATAGCATACATTTTGCCACACTATAATTATTAACTGACTAGAGATCAGTATGAAGTAAAGCCGTGCGGTACATGAGAAAGATGGAGATACCAGCAAAAAGTCATCTGAGAATTGGCAGAGAGATCTCAAGAGCTACAAATGATGTCATTGCAAGACTGCATTCAACAGGCCTATTAGCTACCCTGAAGTGTAATCTGTCAGCAAGATCAAAACAAGAAAAAATCAGCGACAGGTGGATTGTTAGTGGCAGCTCTGTGGACGTTAGTAAAATTAATGACCACGCCCACAATGATCAGCACACCACTCAAGCAATGACATTCCTAGCAAAACAGTGTTCAGTCAAAACAAAACAGTCTCAAGTAGCAAAACAGTGTTCAGTCAAAACAAAACAGTCTCAAGTAGCAAAACAGTCGCCTGGTCTATAGGCCCCTCGTATGCTCTCATAGCTCAAGCCTTCAGTGACGAAGCGAGAGAGAAATGACGGGTAAAGTTTGATATCACATACCATAATAGCAAGTAATTTTGGTGGGAGGAAATTTTGGCGAATTTGGTGAATTGGCTAGCTTTCGCCAAAATTAGACACACCAAAATTTTGTTTTGTCTCAATTGTGGGGGCGGAATACGCACACATGTGCGTGGGTGGGGTGTTACGGTATTTACGTACCGGCAGCTGTCAGCCATGAGGATCTTGAAATACTTCGAACCCAAAAACAGCACTCTTCCTTCGCATACGGGCTACTTGAGTACAGTCGTTCCACCTGATGATATTAGAACGATGAATAGAGAAGTTGAATAGGTCATCACCGAACCAGAGTCCGAAAAACAGCAAACTAGAGGTCCTTACGTCAAGTTCACCGCCTCCCAGACAGCACTGATTGGGAAAAGAGCTGTGGAGCACGAGGTTACTTCGTCCATGCGCTATTTTAGTAAGAAATATCCAGAGTTTAATTTGAAAGAAGCTAATGTGAGACGAATTAAGAAAGACTATCTTGCTGAATTAAAGAAAAGACGCAGAAATACTGCAGGCCATAGCATCCAGGCATATACTAGGCGTCCACTGTGCGCATTGCTTTATTGTACGGTTCGTAACGTTTGTCGTATACGTGTTTGGTAATTAAAGGTGTGGCGAGGGGCGTGGTCACTCTAAGTCCAATCCACCAAAATTTAATTCGCCAAAACACCAGTTTTGGCTCATTCGTCAAAGTTTTGACCCACCAAAATTACCCACTATATTATGGTACTCTGTAGCAAAAAACTTCCCGTACACCTTGGATGGATACCAGAGCTCTACAGTGCTTTTAATCTAGAGGAGCCACTTTTTATTCCCAGAGTTGTGTGTGTAGTTAGTCCACACAACTTTCTACATAGCCCTTTTCATTGCATTAATGCAGATTGCAACTATAAGCATGAAAAAATGCAGGACACACGATGCTCTACAGCTCTCTCCCATTGAAGCTAATACATTAGCGCCATGTTTGTGACATCACTATAATTTGTACGTCACGACGAACCACACCTACGACACAGCAGCCACAGTCTAGCGCCACAACGAGGCTTGGCGGTTATTATTCCTCGAGCTTAGCTAATATCTATGCTGTAGAAGCACGCTTAAGAACGGGCAAGCGCAAAACACAGCTTTTGATCGGCGCCATTCTTGCCGCTCGACAGTGAGCGGCGCAGCGCACGCAGAAACACGTAATCGATAAACGCTCATATTGGATGAATATCATTATAACACGGCAGAGAATCGAAGTCACAGCTAAAGTTGGTGTTCTCGCTGACCGCGTTTGCGCATGGATGAACGTATCGCGCTAGTTTAAAAACTAGTGAAAACTACAAGTATCTGGCTATCCAGAGATCAAGTGGTTTTTCTTAACTCGCAAAGATGTCCAGATTTCAGCCTTAACACTTTTATCACTAAAAATCGCCAATTTCTGGTACATTTAGGGCTCATACTTCACTATGCTTGGAAGTTAAGCTCTCTAACTTGCTGAGATTAAAACTGAATAGTCATTCAAGCAGACTGCAAAGGGAATTTTCTTAACTCAGCTCCATACTATTTTCCTGCTCTAAACACATTTTTTCATAATTGCAAACCAATGCCTGGTACACAAGCAGCAACAACTTTACTGTCAACTAGCATAATCAGTACAGATTTTCTACACACACTACGGAATGATGTGTGAACACTCATAGCAAATTTCAGTCCAATAGCAACTATAGTTACTTTTTCTGAACACAAAACATACTTGTTAACCACAAAACACAAAAGTGGCTCCTCTAGATTAAAAGCACTGTACATTATCAGTATTGCGTACACGTGATTCAGGACAGGAGGTTGGGAGATACACCCACAATGTCGTATAGTGCTCTTAGAATGCCATAGAGGTATTAAAAACCCATCGATTGGCCGCTTGATCAAGACTCTCCGGACGCTGCAAGGTATTCGCAGGACTAGAAATTCAATAAACACACAGCAAAGTGATTTCTTGTGACAAATTTCGAGCGGTGAGACGTAAACAGGCGTGTTGTTTGATGACACACATATATACGCATGTACATAGACGGATACAAACGCATGACCCTTGCGCATACTGCGCAGGGTAACAACAAGTTTATATGTACGTGCCCTCTCGCCACTTCGCAGCTCAATTTTTAAGCCCTCAGTAAAATTCATTACCAGGTGAAATACTAACTTTTTAACACTGCAATAGAGATGTCACTTTGACCTCCCTACATACTAGATAATTTTATGTCTTATCATAGATAATACAGTACAGGGTGGATAGGCAACGGCATAGTATACGGAGGGATATACCGAGATACGTTGAAACAGTCACTGCATGATCGAGTAGCAGAATAGGTATAAAGCGGTTTTTACTGTTCTGAGAAGAGACTGGAAGCCGGATAAAGTAGTAAACGTGATCATCAGTTGGTACAGAAAGCGCTGTTGCTGTAAAAAAAGTTCTGTTATATTAGACTAAGCCATGACTTGCTGTTTTGTGGCGTTTTTTCTAGTACGGCTACTTTGTGTAATTCTTTCACAGAACCCATGGCTTATGCAGTGAGAGTTTGCTGGACACCCTATGGTAGCTTAGTGTGTGGTGCACTGGGAGAAAGAACTCTCTTGGCCATACGCTTTGTACAGAGCAGCTGAGACGCCACCAAGTAGTAGCAAATTCTTCCTTCTTGTAACGGTTACTTTGTGTAATTTTATCTGCCACAAGGATAACTTGAGGACTCCATAAACAGAACCAGCGAGTACTACTGTGCTTAGTCCACTGGGAGAAAACGTTTTTGGATGCACAGACTAAACACAAAGTTTGATAATTCGTCTTTCACACACTACACTCGGTATTAGCTGTACAGTTACAAATGTGTGTTAACACAATTTCTCCACAAATACTTCACTGCCAGCGGTAGAAGTCAGATGCAATAGCTATATACAAGTTACTGAAGCTGCTTTCACAGATGTCAGCACTTGTCCAGCGACGCTATTCAGCTGTTGTTTGTAATGCTAAGTGAGAGTGGCCATTTTGTTCTTGTAAATGTTCGGAAACGTCTGTCATACCCGCTGCAGTGACTGTTTCAGTCCGGATGGTAGTATACGGGCTCGTTGCGTATCCACCCTGTACTGTATTATCTATGGTCTTATTGTCTAATACATCTACCATAGCCTTGTACCCAGGCTCTTTGGCGACGATTTTAATTATGCATAGAAAGCCTGGTATCCACTGATTCAGACGTGCGCAGAATCTTCTTGAAATTATTTTAGTACACTATTTTGCTTTAGAGTATAGCTCAATGTTATTGACCAATCAGATTTATTAGAGCAGAGGCTCATTTGCTGTAGAGCCTATCCACAAATGGATAGAGATCATCCAGGAATAGATAGACCACAGTTTGCTTAGTGAAAGTGCATTCATATAAGCTATAAAATTGTTATTACAAGAACATGTGATGTGAGCACTTGTGAGCATGAGTGAATTCCAGACACCAATATTAAGTTGTGTCAGAAAACCACTAATAGACAGGAAAGCGATGGCGGAAGGACAGTAGGAGACAAGACAGTAAGGTGCAACAAGACACGGAAGCCCGTTTAGCGACATACTCTAGCTAAACTCGCCAGTGTCTTCCCATCGTTGAAGTATGGCTGTGTTCTTCACAAAACATTTGTGCATAGCAACGGTTGCTACACTCTAAGCTGGTTAGAGACCTCGCCCAATGGGATCTACGCAGTATAGAAACCCTCGCGTCGCCATAGAACCTCTATATGGCTTGATCTCGGGTAATATACTGTGTAGATCCCTTGGCCTCATTCTCTAACCTATACATATTGTGTCACGTCTACGAGATGAACGATTCCGATCGTGTACTGTAAGCTACAGTATCATTTGCTATGTATAGATTTGTGGCACATCCAGATAGTTGTTTAGACTTTTATGAAAGCAGACAACTAGAGAGAGTTACTCGCAGGCTAGTACAAAATTATCTTTTATGACACGTGAATGTACAAGGCCATACCTTTGTCTGGATAAACCAGAATGCACTTCGTGCGGGAGCTACACAGGTTATACGCTTTGTGCAAACATTGTTCCGCTCGTTGCTCTTATGGTAGACAAGACCAGGCTGGTGGGAGACGCAGACGCTCGAATCAATGCACGACCATCTTGTAAACAAAGACATCATAACGATATCTCGGTGGGCATTAATACGCCATGACAAGTAAGTGTTTCTGTCCATTAAATCAAAACATTAGATAACAGGCTCTCTATCACTGCCTCACCATGCACCCACGCATAATTTAAATCGCTGCCAGAAGCCTGGGGACAAGGCTACATGTACCATTGCCATGCCTCACTCATAATATAGGTGGGGAAATAATCATCGTCACTATCAACGTCCCACAGAAAACAATTTTTCTGGGCAGGGTGAGGCAAGTTGGGATTAAGTATTTTCATATGTATACAGGTATCAATCAAAAGCCATATCACCAGGGGCTCACTCCTGGGCTATAACAATATGTTTACAGTGACAAAGCTTTGACAATCATACAAATTACATGCATGGAGGTAAAATATCTTACTTCTTTCTTGAAGTGTATCTAGTTGTAGGTGTGGTTTCAACGTCTTTATCTCCTCATTGGTCACTGCCAGCTCATCCTGTATCCTCACTACACTCTCCTGTATTGGCTGCTGCACAGTACCGTCCTCAGATAGACCCTGAATGAAAAAATAATCAAAACAATTAAAACATTTCCATAATTACAAGCAAATGTTATTTTGAGATCAAAAACGGGTCACATTTTGATTTTGTGCCAAAATAGCTACAGCGGTTTTATTATTCCTTGCAACAGCCATAAAAACGCAAAGCATGATCAGTGCCTGACTAACATGCATGATTCGGATTGAACACAGTTTACGCTATGATGCTGCTGATTGCAAGAAATAGTGAAACCTTTGTAACTAATGGTTTGCTTTATCTAGAAAGCATAAGCCTGAGAGAATATAATTTTTTATATAGGAGTGTCGATCAACATCGAGCCAGTTGTTAAATATCATACAGGAAATCTTCATCAGGAATACATGTGTCCCCTACAAACCATGTAAATCTACAAAAATCAAGTCTAACAATTTGAAATTTTCTTCAATCATTTATTTGTATGACATCATTGACTTAATGAGGGTTTACTTAAGTTTGTGCATGCCTCCATGACATAACATCAAAAATCTAGGAATGTCTGGTACACGGGTCTAATAATACCCTTGAGTGTAAGCATGAGAATCGCCAAAACTTGTGCATTCAATCGACTACTAGCTGGCGCATACCTCTGCTCTAACCATATGGTACGAGGCAACAGACATGAGAGCATCTCTTAGCTGTAGCAGGTATGTCAGCTTGATTTCCTCCCAAGCGGCATTCTTCTCCCTGGCAGAATCCATAACAAGCTCCACACAGTCTGCAAAAGAGAGCACGTTCGATTAATAAATATTATTGTTAGAGTAATAGCACAAACCATTTATTATCTCTATGACCTGCAAGGACATCTCTGCTTGCTCTAATAGTGAGTTGATTTCCTCTCTTTTTTGCTTATACTCCTCAACAGACTCTTCATATAGCTGTGTAACAAGCACTAATTATAGTCAAGCACTAATTATAGTCAAGCACATGATCACTAAACTACTATCAATATCACAGACTAACGTAAACGTGATCACTCACGTGTGCAATTCTGATTGCAGGGTACCTTACTGTTACTATAATTAGCAGGTACTAATTATAGCAAATTTAGCGATGACATCATAATCAGTTTTACACGCCAAATTTTATTTTAAAGAAACGCTAAAATAATATTAGTACTTGCCAATTCAAAGATTTTGTAAATCGCTAAATTTTGTACCTGCCAATAATAGTACCCTTAAGGTAACTTGTCGAAGCTGCTCGCTCACGAGACTTCCGTTTTTAATAGTGCTTGTAAGGAAGGTGACTTTCAAGCTAGGGAAAAAATTTGTCATGTCGATGAAGACCATTTCTCTGTGTCCCTTGGAGTTGAGCTCATTCCAAAATCCCAGATACATTAGTCAATAGTATCTATGTGCTTACAAACCAACCATGCACAACACATGTAACAAAAAAAGCTGTAAGACCCAACAACATAGCTAGAGCCTACGTAATATCTCTAAATCCATGAGCTACCTACAGACTACAGTATCATAACCCACCTTGTCTCCCTCTTGTTGAAAGTGCTCTTCTTCTACAAGAGATTTCAAAACTATCTTCAGCCGTTTTTCTAACTTCTTTATCTGGTCTGTAACAGTGGTTTGGTGATCCATCATCAGATGTTCTTTCTCCTCGTCAGACCCACCTGCTGTTCCCACCGTAGTCTTCGGGTCACCTTCCTTATTCTTTAACCACAAAATCTGCTCATTTAGCCTCTCACTACGACAACGATTCATAAAAGCTTCAGCTCTCAACTCAACAACTGCCTGCTTATACTCAGCATCACAACGATCAGACACTTCTTCCAACTCTGCCAGCAATTCATCTAATTAATGCACAGCAAAATACAAAGAACATGAGCAATGTCAGGGTTAAACCAAATGACAGAGTAAATTCAATACAGAAATCCTAGTTTCCCCTCCCAAAAATAAAGGTTTTCGATGTCCAAAAGCCAAAAATGCTCTAGAGAAGGCTTGAAATTCAATGCACATGTAAGTTCCTCCCCCCAAAAATTCAAAAAGAACCCAAAATTGTGTATACCATCAACTCATTCATCATAATTATGAGGGGCTACTGTATTTCTTCTAAAAATTTGGTGCAAAATAAATAGTTCAGATTTGCTAGCCCAATATTGGAGATAATCGTGACAGAAGTTCCAAAGCACCGAATAATTGGAGGTGTGGCAATGAACATGTCACGGTGTTCTATAAAGCACAGGACTTTTCGCATTGGGTTATTGGCTGACTCTAAAGCGCTTGCTAAAATTTGGAGGTTAAGTACGCATTTCAGTGACAAGGTGCCGAAAAATAGTAGGTGTCGAAACTAATATGGTACACAAGCTAGTATTGTACATGAATGATGCGTACAGTGTACTTTACTCACCAATATCTTCTACTTTACTATTCATCTCTTCCTTGTCAATAGTAATGGTCTCCTCTTCTTTAGAAAGCATCCCTCTAGCACTTGACTCAATTCGTTCTAATTCACCCAGACTAATCTCTTCTAATTTCAACTCCTTTAGCTTAGAATACCCTCCTTTAGCCTCTTGCACTGCCTCTTCTGTGTAGCACAGTAGATTTAATCTGTTCATTATCACAAATGTTTCCTCACCTGCTAACTGCTCACACTTGTCCAACTCCTCACTTGTTTGCTCTTCTTCTTCCTCATTCAGCTTTCTCTCAAGATATCTCTTAAATGCTGCATCGAACTCATCCAGTGCTTTTCTGCTAGCCTCACCTAGAACTAATCTAGCTTGAGTTATCTCGTGAACATAAGTATATGCTCTTTGGAGGGAATCAAGGACAGGTGAAGCAACAGCTGGCACGTCGATAGATAGTGACAAAACAGAATCGATCTTAGTCAGTAACTCATTCAATACATCATCTGAAACACAACATTCCGTATAACAAAAAAAACTATTGTAGTAGTGGACTTACAGTCATTGGACATTGCATCGGACTGGTCTGAACCCAGCATAGTTTGGATTCCATCGCGATGTGCAACTAAATCGCTTCCTACATTGCAAAAAAAAAAACCACATTTGCATACTTTGTGTATGTCGCGATAAAATTACTGAGCAGACCAGTTACATGCAAACAATAGTATCCCTATCATTTTGGTAGAGAAAAATTAATACCAATTGTGTTTAAATTCTCACTGCATCTATAGCACCACAATATGTGGGTGTGTGTAAATGGGTTATCAGTTACCATAGTGACAGTTTCTTGACAACAATTAACTTGTGAAAATGCTTGAACTATTGGTTCAACTGCTGTAATACTACCGTAAATCTTACTGAGGTTGTTCATGAATGTCTACATGACTCTGTAATACTTCACCAAGAAACCTAACCATAACTTCATGTTGTCAAGGAATATCCATTCAGCAGAAACCAGGTCACCCATAAAGTTGTGATGGTTATAATAACTTTGGCTTATAGATGTCAGAACCACTACATAGTCTAACAACAATCAAGCACACATGCCCTGGCTGGCAGCTGCAGCAAGCTAGCTACCAAAGGAAATGTGTTCCTGCTGGGCTCACAATGAATATACACTATACACAATATGTTATGTCTTGAGTCTCTTGACATAATTAGCTAAAACTCAGAACACGTCCAGCCCACAATGTGGGTGAGGAACTCCCTATTCTCACAATACAACAGCAAAATCCAAACATGGCGGCCATTTTGGCACCTACCTTAACCTTTAAAATGCGCAATGAGAGTAAAACATGCTTCTGTGAATGTAGTACAGATCAGCAGCATTGTTGTGAAGACTTGCAAACACTTATCATGGTGAATAGCAATGTCGTCTTTTACAATTAGACCTCTCTAGGGCACTTTACACACCATTTATGATGTCTTAAGTAGGTGGAGTCAGTCTACAGTCATCATCAGGGGTTAATGGTAACTAATTCCACGTGTGCAACAAACACAGAAATTTGAGCAGGCAACTTGTACACACATACACATATTGACAATGTTGTAGGCATCGCTCATCAAACACTGTACAGTATGGAACTTTGGAGGGATAACAATCTGACTCATATAGCATGATTATAATTTGGCACCCACAACAGGCGAGAGTAGTTTTGTGACAATTCACTAACTTTTCCTTCTTTCCTTCTACCAAATTACTCGCTATAATTATGATACAGTATGCAAGCGGACACATACAGCAGCTTTGAACATGACACTCATCAGAACAAAACCAAATAACACAGCCAGAGGGCCTTGGCTTATTGCTAATGGTCTAGGTTAGTTATGATACTGTACTTGTCACCAGGTGAAGTTTATTTACTCTAGGACTTCATGTGCTAATCTGGGCGGGCACACAAACCATGCCGGGCCAATTAGCAAAGGTCAACGGCAAACGCAACTGTAAGGCTAGAGATGAACATAACTCACTAGCAGATTCCTCCATCAATGAGCAAACTCAGGCACAGAAGACACTGTCTAGTAGATAAGACTGAGAGTAATGGATGAGAGAGAAGGAGCCGCGCGCTTTAATTTTTGCCCACTCCACGTGGATCTTGTCGAAAAAGCGTGACGAACTGACGCAACGAAAACGTTGCAAGTTATAGTTACGTGTTCGAAAGTTCCAAATTAGCTCCTGCCGACTCCTGCAGCCCTCGCTCCGGCCAGCCTCCAGACCACGCACTCCAGCGCCTTCCGAAGTTCCACTGTGTCCTCCTCTAACTACTACAGTACTAGCTTTGTCCTGCAATGGAGAAATCTCCCTGTGAGTTGTTACACTACCTTCACTAGTCGGCAGTGCCCTGCCGGCAACCCGGCAACAGCCTTGACGCATTTTTGGTCGAGCTGGTGACAACGCATGTGCTACTAGGGCTGCAGCTAGTGTGTGCACGAGCCTCTCAAGGCTACTAGTGATATTTTAACAGAGCATGAGAAGTAGTATAACTATTGAAGTTAAAAGTTTGACATAAGTAAGCTTGAAAGCATTATTTTTTTTATTTGAAGTTTTAACAGAAAACATTATTTTAACAGAAAACAACATTAGTTTTATTCAATATCTACAACGTATGAGTATGATAATGATGCTGTCTGTTTATTTATTATTACATAGGGAGTGAAGTGGTTGCACATCGTAACGGAATCCAAGCTATGGTGCTAGCAAACCAGCTGTTTGATACTACACTTGTTGAATGTGAGTCCAGAGCTGTGTTAATGTTATTTGTTTAAAAAAAGAGTATCCAACCTCCAATGCCCATGGAGAACTAAGTAACTTGAGCTTCTGTGAGGTTTCATGTGAGACAATTATCATTGCCGATCGGCAATAATATGTAGGGTGACTTTGAATTAAGATGGCAGTTACTCATGTGTGAAAATCTTATAAACATGTTGTCGTGATAATTAGCATGCAGTCTCCACTGGTTGAAAATTTACAAACCTCACCAGAAGCCCTAGCCTCGTTCCCAGGCTCTCATGGCTCACAGTGTGAGTAGTGGAGAAGAGCCTAGTATCCACTGTCGACGTGCACACAATTAAGAGCACGTGGTTTTTATGCATGATGCAGAAACTCGACATCCTGTTGCAGCAGTGGGCATGTCTACTTTTGTCAAGTCTGGCTAAGCCAGTAGGTATCAATACAATAATTGTACTTGCGAGCAAGGAGCGTTCTAACCGACATTCGTCCTTGGCGGTGAAATCGCTGTCAACTCTGCTAGCTTAGTCGAAATGTCAGGTGTAAGTCATCACCTAGCACTACAAGTGACCGTCCTCACGTTAAGCTCGAAAACTTCCATAGTTCATTGATACTTTGGTTTAAGCGCCGACGCAGTTCGAGGCACTTCATCTCGATCTCTTGACTTTGTACAGTTGTCGGCTGTGCCTGGTCTTGACGTAAGTAAAACAGACGTATACGAAAAATAACCGGAGCCTTGGAATTCCAAGGCAAACTAGCGTATGCGTGAACAGTACATACCAAACTCCTCCGCCACCTATGCAATCGAGCTATACCTCCTGGTACAAAAGTCCCTTTGTTTTACATGCATGAGCGTCATTATATTCTCTTAACTTTTGGTGTTATTGTACTGAATATTGTTTTTCAGGTGATGTGTTGAATGAGGTACTGACTAAGATCGATTCTGTTTTGTCACTATCTATCGACGTGCCAGCTGTTGCTTCATCTGTGCTTGATTCCCTCCAAAGAGCATATACTTATCTTCACGAGATAACTCAAGCTAGATTAGTTCTTGGTGAGACTAGCAGGAAAGCACTGGATGAGTTCGATGCAGCATTTAAGAGATATCTCGAGAGAAAGCTGAACGAGGAAGAGGAGGAGCAAACAAGTGAGGAGTTGGTCAAGTGTGAGCAGTTAGCAGGTGAGGAAACACTTATGATAATGAACTATATCTACTGTGCTACACAGAAGAGGCAGTGCAAGAGGCTAAAGGAGAGTATTCTAAGCTAAAGGAATTGAAATTAGAAGAGATTAGTCTGGGTGAATTAGAAAAAATTGAGTCAAGTGCTAGAGGGATGCTTTCTAAAGAAGAGGAGACCATTAATAATGACAAGGAAGAGATGCGTCAGATTGGTGAGCGAACTACATTGCACTACTAAAACAATTATGGTACAGCAATGAGGAATCTGCTACTGGATAAAATTATTGTTCACGAACAAGGCGACAATACAGAATGGGAACATGATTATTTGTAGTAGATCAACATCCCTACATCATGTACAACCACTGATGTAGGGATGTGGTGTACTCCTTGTTGTATTTCCTGATTTGTCAATGTCTAGTTAGTGTCCTGAACTCAAGATGCTTGTGACTAGTCGTTCAACATTATTAATTTTACATTTACACTGTAGTTATTGCTATGGTTGGTTCTTTTCTGTGTCCTTTTGAAGCCCATATTATGCCGGGCATCTGTTCTGTAATATCTGCTGTGCTTGCGTGTGCTCTACTACCCCAGCTACACAAACCAAGTCTCTCCTGTAGACTACTATCTCTAGGCTATAAGCAAATAATTAGTCATAGAGTATGAACCCTAATCAAGTAAGAAAATAAAATTTCAGATTATCATCTTTCTCAAACAATTTCACACGTAATAGCCGCGTAATAGTATTGCTTTGTTGATCACAAATTGCTCAGTAAAACATAATACAGTGTAATACATGTGTTAGTGTATGCACCAATAGTCTGTGTTCAATGATTTGCACTGTTATACCGCGTTTACACTGTACTGGGGCCGTGGGAGCACGGCACGGCACGGCTCGGCACGGCCCGGCACGGTTCTTGCACGCGTTTACACTGCACAATATTTTACCGGGCCAAGTCGATTGTAAAAGGCGGAAACTTTGTGACGTGGGAGAATAAAATGGAGACTACCTAGCAACGATAGCTGAAGCGAGTTTGTATCTGTGCTGGTGCATGTATTGTTGCATTTTTGTTCTGTACAGCTCTTGTCAGAGCTATGTTATGGATTGAGTAACAACGGGCACGCAGCAGTATGCTGAAGGTACGCAATGCATAACGAACGCTTTGCTGGCGTCCTCTCTTACGTGGTCCTTTCCTTTTCAAGACAGACACACCGAGTATTATTGTTTCTTCAATTGGCGAAGCCTAGATCACCATAGCAGTGGCTGTAGGTCGATAAAAAACAACCTGGCCCGGCCCGCGTTGTTAGCGTTTACACTAGCCATAAAAGCGGTGCCGAGCCGTGCCGGGCCGGGCCAGCCCGCTTTCCAATACCAGACCGGGCCAGCCCGGCACGGCACGGCCCGGCTCGCATTTTAGCGCGTTTACATTGGCAATTTAAGGCGAGCCGTGCCGGGCTGGCCCGGTTATTTTGTGTAGTGTAAACGCGGTATTAGTGTTGAATCTGTTCAGGCTATCATTGTATTGGGTTGCGAACACTATTTGGGACACCACCACCACCTGATGGTGGGGCTCCTCCGATATCACAGTCCATGGCGGTTATGACAACCCTGCAGAGGCCAGCCTCAGTACGATCAGGATGGTATCGTACGACTCGATTCATTGCGAAGAAGATATCGTAGTCGACAGGACCGTATTTAGTTGGTTGTCCTCTCAACGTGAATAGGTAAGGACTGGCATAGCATTTCGTGAAGCCATCATTCTCGTACTTGACAAACTCATCACCAACGGTTTTGCTCACATGACCGCTGACCACTCCAGTTAGTTTCTCAACTAAGAGAGAGCTTTGACAGCATAGGTTTGGTATCCATTCAAGACATTAGAATACACAAAAAACTGCTATCAACGTTGTGGATTTCAGCAGTGTTTGATGTTTGGCCAGCATCTCCTCCGTAGCCATTGTTTGTGGAGTCTCCAATGTTAAAGTTCCATCCAGAATTACCAGAATGGTATAATGGTATAGGTCAAACTTGAAGCGACACTTCTGTAGTCCATTTTTTGGTGGAGGATACGTTATCTTGAAGAGACCTTGTCGACTGCACGAGCCAGACACTGGACCAGTCAGTTGACTTACTTCGCTGACCCTGGAACCCGGATAAATTCTAAAAATGTATCCTGAAAGCCTCAAAGACCTTAATACGTAGAGGCGAGTCTGCGGGACACTCGGACGCTGCTACTTGAACAGCACAATATACTGCTGTAGCAGCACAAGAACCAGACTAGCTTGGCACTTCATAATGGAGTTTTCTTAATCTTCTTAACTATGCTCAGTCGCAATCTAGCTTGCTTTATAACACCAGCGGTGAGCAATACACAAAGATATGTGAGTGTAAAAGGTCTCTTTGTTATCTTTGTTAGAAGGGCAATGATTTGAAAACCTTGACTCTCATATGAAAGCTTCGTGGAAAGCCCCAACTCCTTGCTAGAGTAGTAATTTAATCCTAGCATCATATAATTACATCATGTAATCATAATCATACAAGTTGATCAAAGATTAAAGAGCCTCACCCTCAAGAATGGTGCCAGCAGTCTGTAGTCATGGGTTGTCTATGGAGCTGCTTAGCAACTCTCTTGATCAAGCCGCCATTGTTGTACAACAATGTGTGACTGCTCATACATGCAGCTTTCCATCCTCTGTTTATCATCTTGCTATTAATAACGTACTTTGATTTTACTAGTTCTAATGAACACATACCTATCTGATTGCATCCCAGCAAGTAGTCACACCTCTTTGTGTTTTATGAAAGGTGACTTTGGCATTGGTAGTATCAAACATAATTATTTCAATTGACATATTTTTGCAAAACAAATTGCAAATTACATAACACTTTGTTGATTTGATTTGCATCCCATGCAGACAAGTAGTCTGGCAGCTGCACCTCTTCGTATTTATGAAAGGTGACTCTGGCATCAGTAGTATCAAACATAATTTATTTCAAATGTGTAAAAATTATGTTTTTTTCACCTGTGCATTCTTTATTCTGCATTCTTTACTATCATGCTTGCATGCCTAATACTTAATGTATTTGTCTTAGGTGGACAACTGGCTGAGTTGGAAGAAGTGTCTGATCGTTGTGATGTTGAGTTCAAGAAGACAGTTGTGGAGTTGAGGGCTGAAGCTTTAATGAATCGTTGTTGTCGTGAGAGACTGAACGAACAACTTTTGTGGTTGAAGAAAAAGAAGAGAGATCTGAAGACTACAGCTGGGTCTGGAGAGGAGAAACAACATCTGACTGATCGCCGGACCACTGTTACTAGACAGATAGAAGAGTTGGAACAAAGATTGAAGATTACTGTGGGAATTCTTGAAACAGAAGAATACTTTCAACATGAGGGGGACGAGGTACGTCAGCTCATAAAAATCAGCTGTGTGCTCGTTATTTTTGTCACAAGATTATGCTGGCTCTGATTTATACGGACAGAAACAAATTAGTGCTACCAATCAGATTGTTCACTTCTTCGAATATGTTTAGCTGGTCAAAATTCCCTTTTTTAGTTCGCTTAACTTTGTGATCTTTCGACGTGTGTATGATTGATTAATATTTGCCTCACACTCATGCAGATGGTTGACAGTTATGTTGAGAAATTCAGCAAATGGAGAGATAAGCTAAACTCCCGGTTTGAACAGGTAGAGAAGTCTACGCAGGTCTTGGATATAATGGATGGTTTGTGGTTATTGATGATTCTAGAAATTCATACATTCTGTCACAGGTTGTGTGGAGCTTGTTATGGATTCTGCCAGGGAGAAGAACGCCACATGGGAGCAAATGAAGCTGACATACCTGCTGCAGCTAAGAGATGCTCTCATGTCTGTTGCCTCGTACCATATGGTTAGAGCAGAGGTATGCTAATAGTCAACAATGGGTCCAAGTCCACAATAAGTACAGTTGTGCAATACAGCGGTTTTATTACTTCTTGCAAGGGTAAAGCATAAACCGTAGAGTGTAGACCGTAAAGCGTGGAGCATTAATGCATTAAAATACCATTAAGTCTTTGATCATGCTCCATTGTGTGAATAAATATCAGTGAATTGACACATTAGTGACTGCAAGGTGACGCTTTACACTCAAATTTTCCTTGTGAGAAGTAATAAAACCTCTGTACTTCACATTTGCAATGGATCCTCTCACTCTGACATTTAATTTTTGCTAAAATGTGCTCATAGATTTTAAATGACGTAGTGTAAACTAGCCTGTTGTATTACCTTTTTCAAAGTATATGAACTTGCTTTTTATTGTATAGAGTCTATCTGAGGACGGTACTGTGCAGCAGCAGATACAGGAGAGTGTAGTGAGGATACAGGATGAGCTGGCAGTGACCAATGAGGAGATAAAGACATTGAAACCACACCTACAATTAGATACACTTCAAGAAAGAAGTAAGTTGAATAATTTTTGTTGATGAAGCCAAATAGACACCCACGTACTTCATGCATCAGAATATGTCTATCCGTTGGTTTCTGTAGTATTCTATTACAATAGGTAGCAAAATTTCATGCACTCTTTGTCACTGACTGATCACAGATGTAGGTTGTGCTTGAGATGTGGCTTTAGATTTTGTTATAGTGAAATGTGGGCGCCCACTTTCCTTGTGTCCCATGTGTGTCTAGCTTAGTGAGCCTTGTACTCAGTACTGTACAGGTCATAATTTTTGTGGGAATCAAATTTTGTGAATGACAGCAAAGGCTCTTTTTGTGGATCTATATTTCACAAAAATTGCTAGCAACCATTACGCTTAATTGTGTTGAACCAATAATCATGAGGGTTTTAACAGGAGCTCATCGAGATGTACCCGTCGAAGGAGTGTGTAACTCTGTAAACGGCGAAGTCCACATAGTAACATTCCGAATAAGGTATCAATGGACCAAATAAGGAGAAAAACGACTACGCCCAGCATTTAGTCGCACAACTCTCGCCTAGTCGCCTTTCAGATCACAGTACATAGTTTTTGATGAATAGTAAGGAGCATGCTTTATAGGAGCAATAGACAGCAGAAAAGCAATGGTCCTGTTTCAGAAGGCAGCCACGTTTGGATTTCACTGTTGTATTGTGAGAATACGGAGTTGCACGCTCCCTCACCCACTTCGTGGGCTTGATATGCTCCTGTTCTTAAAAGACTTAACTAAAAGTTAATGTTCGGTGTTTCATTTAACTATAATAATGTTATGTTTTTTTGTGTTCAGTTGAAAGTCAAAAAAGAGGTTCACTGAAGAGAGATGCCGGTAGATCTACAGAACACGACCATCTATCAAACCATCAAGTAAAAAAACGCAAAGTAACTTCGGCCATTCAAGATCATCCATGCAAGTATTGCAAGCGATCATTCAATCGCCTAGGCAATCTAAAGGACCACCTGCTGATACACACTGAAGAAAAGAATTATGAATGCACCCATTGTCAAAAAAGATTTGCAAGACAGAATCAACTGTCCCGGCACATGTTGACCCACACTGGAGGAAAACCACACGAGTGCACTGAATGTCATACGAGGTTTACAATAAAGAGCAATTTAAAGCGTCACATGCTGACAGCGCATACTGAAGAGACTCTGTACGAATGCACAGAATGTCAGAGGAAATTTTCAGCAAAGAGATATCTACGATATCACATGCGGTCCCATACTGGAGAGAATACACACACGTGCTCTGAATGTCAGAAGATATTCTTAGAAAAGTGTCAACTAACGCGACACATGTTGATTCATACTGGAGAAAAGCCACACGAGTGCACTGAATGTCACAGGAGGTTTGCAGTAAAGTGCAACATGCAACGTCACATGCTGACCCACAGGAGAACTGCACAAGCCTAGTGAAGCTCAGGAGAAAGCATTAATGTATTCACCTAGTCATGAACACTGATTGAATAATCTTTTTTCAAAAGTGACCAACTTACATAATGAAGATCATCTCTCTCTCTCTCTTTCTCTCTCTTGCTCACTCTTGCATTTTGCTGATGTGGTATGAGGGTTTTTAATGGCATAAAATTTTTGTTTATTATGCCCAGTGAAACGAATATTAATAGTTATCGCAAACATTCAAATAAATTTCTTATTATCATTAATTTTTGTAAAAGTAAAAGAATTAATTCTAGTTGAACAATAATGTTCTACACAGCAGAGGCTACAATGCAATTCTCAAGTTCGTTCTCCTGATCTTGAATGTCCTCCTCCCACACCAGTTCAATGGAGTCCAGAGACAGTGCTAGATCATTCTCTCGCTCCTCTTTCATAGTAGTGGTAGTGTGCTGCTCCTTCTGTATGATCAGTGAGTACACAGCTTAGTAGCTGTACAGGACAAGACACTCACCATGTAGAATTCAGGGAGGAAGAGAGGGACAGGCTTTGAATGGATCTCCTTCCAAAATCCATCCATTGTTGCTGTTGTGGCCTTGATCCCATCCATGACATCCTGGTAGAGTGAGATGGTTGGTTGCCAGTTATCAGTGGTACTCCCTTGATCACTCTTCCTATCATTCTCAACTATGAAGGAAGATCAGTTATTCGTGAACAGTGCAATCTACATTGTGTAGACATCGATTATCTATGGTGTAGATCTAGCTAACCTGAGTGTTTCTCACTTGATACGCACTTGAATGTGATATGACGTAGCCAAGAACCAAGGCGGCTAATAGTACTCCGACTTGTCTTGTTGCCGTCTTCCATTGCTTGTGTCACAATAGTTCGTCGCTATTGTTGGGACGATCGAGCAAGAGAGAATGAACTTGTGAAGACTCAAGAACAGCGTTGTGTTTGATGGCATCGTTTCGCCATTAGCAACGCCGCGAAATGTACCCGCCGCGCAGCTGATCGAGATGCGCAGAGCAGCTAGCTATAGCTAATCTGATCTTCTAGCTATAGCGCTGTACTACTGCTGCCTCCTGCGTCTTGGTTGTTATTCTGATAAACAGGCTGTGTCAAAAACTGTGTGGAAACAGTGGGATGTCTACTGCGCCAGCTTCAAGTTATTAGTGCTCATTACATTAGTCTCGTCCCCAGACCACACCTTCTTCCGCTAAGCTCGAAGTAGGGTCTGGTTGCACGAAGGCCAAATCTTGGGTCAATGACGTAATTGTCACGCGCACAATCACATGTGAATTTTAATTTCTCCGCGGGAAAGCTGCGCGAAATATTGAGTATGGCAGAGTCTTGCTATGTCTGTGGAGAATCTCTGCTTCCTAATAGTGGTAGAAGAGTGATGAGCGATCAGCTAAAGAGTTTTCTTCGTCTGGAAGTTTCATCGGGACATCTTTATCTTTGTAAGACATGTTATTCGAAAACCAACAAAGGAGCCAATCAAGAAGCAGCTGCTCGCAACATTTTACACGAGTTGTGGACAACTATAAGAGAAACAGGGATCACGACGAATCACGAAATATACTACATCTATACTGTAGAAGCTGCTCGTGAAGCCTGTGTTGAACATGTAGAATACTAGTGTCATGGTCAGTAAATTCAGCATCAAAACTGACAAGTTCAGGGACAAGCTCTTCAGGAATACTCTCTGTTGTCTTGCAATCAACACAAGTACATTGGTTGGCACAGATATCACAACACGCATGGAGAGGTGATGGCTTGGCAATCTCCGAATTGTCGGTAAAAACTGCCATAAGCACTTCCCTTCTACATTTAGATGAATTCTTACAATAATCTTTCATTGTACCACTGCACGTTAGCCTTTTGTAATATAATTCAGCATTGCATAGCTTTCCATCTCTTCCTCCTCTTCCTGTTTCCTGAACATACATCGCAATCTTGTCTGGTGCACCCCAATGAATAATCTTGCGCACATTTGGGCTATCTAGGTCCATCCCAAAAGCGATGGTGGCTACAACAACTCTCACTACACCATCAACTTGAGTAAATGACTTAACAATATGTTGTTGATTGTCAGTTGCTGTAGAGCCATCATAATTATTTTTCACACATTCTAAGTTTATTCATGGGGATGCAATCTGATGGAGGAGCATATAAGGCATCCTGTCTACCGAGACAGCATACAAGACCCTTAAATACTTCTAGAGTATCCACATAAGTTCTATACAAAATATGATCGTTCGATCCGCTTTAATACCATTTGAACTTAGGTCATCGACTATTGGTAGAATTATATCATCTAAGCATCCCTGCTTGAGAACAATATACTTGATATTAATTTTGTTAGGATCTCGTATCACTAAGTAGCTGCCATTCATATCAAGGGTAGATAATATAACTCGCCTCATTGTTACCGTAGCTGTTGCTGTCAGAGCCATTATCCTGGTGGATTTAGGAATAAGGGAACGAACTTCACTTATGTTAGCAAACTCAACACGAAACCTTTCTCCCCTGTGAGTATATGCATAATGTGTAACATTACATGTGCAAAATCTATTATAATTACCATGTTTCAACACAATGCGCTTCATCTACTATGACCCCAACTAAGTTATTCTGATAAACTTCTGTCCTAAGCATTTCTCTCCACCTCAGCTCAGTTAAGAGAACTTCTGGGCTAAGAAAAATGATCTGGTATTCACCAGCAAGCACAGCCTGTACTAACTCATCATTGCATCTATCCCCTTGGCTGAGGTACACGCATTTAAGGCCAAGCCCAGATGCCTTGGCTACTTGATCCTCCATTAAACTCTTTAAAGGCGAAACGACTATAACTATACTAGAATTACTGTTACGAAGAAGATTAAAGGTGAAAGGTAGAAGAAGATAACAGAGAGACTTTCCGGCACCCGTCGGGAGAGAGCCTGACAAACACATCACGCCCAGACACAATTTAATTGACAACCACTTCTTGCTGTTCGGGCGACAAACATGAGTAGCCTAGCTGTTCAGCGCTCTTGACTATGGACGATAGAATAACACTCTTGGAGTAAGCCATGTTTAGTGGGAGGTAGTAGTGAAGGTAGGCGCGGCCGCGCGTGCAAGTCATGTGAATTTATTAAAATACTGTAATCTGATTGGTATTCCCAGATTCAGAGAATGAAACGTCATTGACCCAAGATTTGGCCTTCGTGCAACCAGACCCTACTTCGAGCTTAGCGGAAGAAGGCGTGGTCTGGGGACGAGACTACATTACATAGACCGTACCGCTAGCTCAGCTTATCTGCGCATACCCAAGCTGCGCGGCGGGTATTTCTCGCGGCGTTGCCAATGGTAACGATTCCAATTATTAAGTTCAGTTATTAAAAAAATTCCCGGCAAATCTGACTTAGTGAGATGGCACTTCGCTTTCGCTGCCACAAAAAGGAACGCTCCCCAGCTTGGTATACATCGTTCGATAGCTATTTTCCTCCTCTTTCTTAGGGAGGGACTTTCACGCCAATAAGATGTGTTGTAACTCAGTAAGTTAGCAAATTAGTGAAAAGATTCAACTTTGCATCATAAAAAATACTTCTTCGGTAGTTTCGCCCTTAACTACTACTGTAACAGAGCTGCAAAGTGCGTGCAAAAGACGAAGTAGGTGGATGTGACATACGTTATGATATTGGTTTATGCCTGCGAACTACACAGCAGTAGCGAAATTGGAAGATATCACTGGGCCGTCGTGCAAGTGACTGATTTTCCCGCGTCAACCCCGGTTCAACGAAGGCCGTTTGTCAAGTAAACTAGTCTCTATCTTGGTCTCAGAGGGCAGTGTATAATTTTCACCGTTGAGAAAATCGACAAAAGGCGAAAAAGTTTTAAAATCCTTGCAGTAGTTCCAATGATAATGGCTAATAGTAAAGCATACCGATACCGTTTTTTCTATTAAAACGAGTCGGAAATTTTTAGCCAATTCAACTTAGTTGCAAGGTTGTAACTTTGCTCTCCCTAGGCCAATTCCTGCAATTCAAGCACCTTTCTGATCGCAGAAGACAGGGCTGTTTAAAGGAGATCTGGAAAAAGCTTACATCAGGTTTTTAAATTTTCGTCTGGAATCGTTACCAATGGTGAACTCGAGCATCCACCAAACACAACCGATCGCTGTTCAGAGTTTGCAGTCTTGTTCTAGCTCGATCGTCCCGACAGTGAAAGCAAACTATTGTACTTCGATCGCTAACAATGGAAAACAGCAACAAGAGTACTCTTCGCCGCCTTGGTTCTTGGCTACGTCGCGCCGCTTTCCAGTGTGTAGATCCAGCAAACGAGAAACGTCGCCGAGACCTGTCATCCAGTGAGAAACACTCAGGTTAGCCAGATCTACACAATGTAGATTGCACCGTTCACGAATAACTGATCTCTCTCAACATAGTTGAGAATGATAGGAAGAGTACCACTGATAACTGGCAACCAACCATCTCACTCTACCAGGATGTCATGGATGGGATCAAGGCCACAACAGCAACAATGGATGGATTTTGGAAGGAGATCCATTCAAAGCCTGTCCCTCTCTTCCTCCCTGAATTCTACACAGTGAGTGTCTTGTCCTGTACAGCTACTAAGCTGTGTACTCACTGATCATACAGAAGGAGCAGCACATTACCACTATCAAAGAGGAGCGAGAGAATGATCTTCCACCATCACTCCCTCTAAGTGTCACTGAACTGGTGTGGGAGGAGAGTACTCTCCCTGAGCCGCAGCATGCAATCAGGATCGTCTTAGTGTAGCTCATGATAACTAGTAGACTATTCAACAGACTAATTTGTACAATTCACACACCTTTACTTACATTAACTAGTAAAATAATATCAAGATAATTTCATAAAATGAATTTTCTGTGAAGATACCGGTAATATGTTCTGCTGGATCCTGGTGTAGTTTTGAAATGACCGCCCAAAATGTATTCTAATTAACCGAATGCTTTAAAATTGAAACAGTGGTAACGCCCAGTTTTTGCAACAACAAGCTAGCCAAGAATGCGAGGAGTGTATCTCACGTTCGTCTCGTCATCTGAGGGACAGAGAAAGCTGATCCCACGGCTAGAAGAGCACGTGAGCTCCGTCTGTAGCTGATAACCATTTACAGTGCAGCTCGATTGCAGGTGATCATCACACAACTGGGCGAGCATGACGTAATGGTACAAGTAAAGGCGTGTGGTCTGAGCAGAATCGACTCAAGAGTGAGTTAAGAGATTGCTACATATTTAAAAGCCACTGCTACATGCACAGATGATGTCTGCTCTGCTACCACAAGCAGAAGAGTTCCCAGTTGGAACGGAAATTTCTGGAATAGTCGTAAAAGGTGCGACTTGGGCAGAAAAGAATCTAATGCTTATTATTTTTTTCTCTCCAGTTGGTTCAGGTGTGCAGTCATTCGCAGTGAATGACGAAGTTTGTGGTATGTTTCTCGAATCTTGATCCCTATCTTTAGTGATGTTTCGTAATCTACATTGCAGGCATACTGCCACTCGATTCAGAGATCCCTGGCTGTGCTGAATTCTGTGTTGCACCAGACTATAGCTTAGGTAAGAGAAGAGAAGATAGAAAATCGAGGGAAAAAAATTCATAAACAGTGTGGTTCTGGTATTAAGCAATAGGTAGAGGATGGGTATGAGATTTACTTTAACTTAGGTAAGAGAAAACAGGAAATTGGGAGAAATGCATTATGGTAGAAAATGTAAAATTAGACTGTGTGTGTGAGTTGGTTCAAAAAAGAGATAGCTACAACGCAATTAATGATACTTGATTCTGTTAGGTTATTTGTCTTGTGATCAATTCTTTGTTTTTTTCGTAGTAAGAAAGTCATCAAAAGTCAGCCATATTGATAGTGCAGCTGTACTGAGGCCTGGTGTACGTGCACACACTGCTCTCTTCTCCTACGCTAACGTTGACAGCAGGTCGGTGGTCGCTGTGTTTTCGGCAGCATCAGTAAGTGATTGAACTACTTACATCTCATTTACAATAGACACTTTTGAACCATGCCGATTTTGTTTCTATTTTTATAAAAGAAAATAGCACTGGGCTATGAGTAGTGTAAACACATTATTTGTGACAAGGATATCATTATAATGGTTACTCTTTTCTCTAGGCTGATGGTTTTGCTATAATACAGCTATGTAAAGCATTAGGGACCAAGGTATAATATACAATAAATAAAGTTGGTTTGTGTAGGCATAATGTAGCCCAAAGCGTGTTGTGACAAAACGTTATTTCTTCAGGTGATAGCGGTTGTTAGTAGCCATGACGAGGCAAGCATTGTATCACAGTTTCATCCGCATCTTTGTAAGTTAAGAATCACTCATATTTTGACCTCTCTTTCTCTTTTCATCTTCCACTTTTTTCTTAGACAAAGTGATAGATATGTCTTCTGTAAAGGATTTCAGGGAAACATGTCTGCACGAGACTGGTGGACTAGGAGTGAATTGTGTCATTGATAGCGGAGGTCAGGTCTATTCCAGGCATTTCGTTCATCTAAATTACCTAACTTTGCTCAACTTTTTTCCTTGCAGTTAGCCCGGGTTACCTTCTCTCTGATTTCATCATCGAGTCACCGTTTGTGCTTCAGCAGTTGAAACAGGAAGCTCATCGCTACGAGAGCGAGACCAACCTCCCTTCCTCTCCTCCTCTTCTCCCGTCTAAGCATCAGATCATCAGTATACTGGCTGCCCAGGGACATTGGGTCACCTCTCAACCTGACCTTCAGGTGACCAATAACCGTTTTCACTTTGGTAATCCTATAACCAGTGTGGAGTGTTTTGTGGAAAAAAAAACTGCCAAACATCTAAATTTGCAAATACTGTAAAAATGCGTAATTTTGCTAGGAACACGAAATCTTCTGTTTACAGGGTTTCATACAGGCGGCCTGGGAAAGGGGATTCCCATTAGCTCCAGTTCAGAAAGTTAAATTTTTGCTGTCAAAAACGCCTCAAAATCACCCTCAGAGGGCTAACAATTCCAGACCCTCAGGCGGATCGAATTTTAACACATGAAAAAATGATTCTCTCCTTAAAAAATTTGGTTTATCCCTGTTTATCCTGTGCTTATTGTTCTCTAGCTTGAACCACCCGAATCTCACGCTCTGTTTCTGAAAGGAGCTAGTCTTCACTTCATGTTCGACCCAGTGTGGACTCTCTCCAGCAGCCAACAAGGAAAATATCTTCGTATCCAACCAACACTTCTATCCTCATGTTGTAATATCTGTCTTCATATTATGTACTGTCTCCAGTTGTATGCAAATATCCTTAACTTTGCATGTGATAACAGATATTTTACAAAGTGTAGTTGATAAGCTAAAAGACGGAACACTCAGGTATTTAACCCCTCCTATCCTTACCTCTTTACACTCATGTATTGTTGTCGTCTCATTTTCAGACCTTTTGTTTTCAAGACTGTCGGTCTCCAGCAGGTCATAGAAGAGCTCGCTAGACTCGGCAGCTATCCCATTGGGAAACTAGTGATGACTATTGACACCAGTGATAGCTAACAATGTCATTCATAACTTGTTGAAAATATCTGATTTATTGTACTTGCTCAATTTTGTTCTGTATAAAGCAACTAGAATTCACTGGCTAATTGTTTTTCTCAAGAGCTACATGTATACGCAGCACTGCCCATGAAGGTTTCCTGTTCTTACAGACATCGTCTTGTTGTAAACATGCTGCCAGCATCTTAGTCTTGCATTGCTCATCTGATCTACACTGTTCTCTCTCTCTATAATCTCCAGTGATGGATAGAGAAGCCCTAAAGCCACACCCAATGACTGCCGGTCAACTAAACTTTTCAAGAGCACCTTCGCTTTGTACAAGTCAGCAATACCTATACATAGAGGAATACCATAGTGACAGCACAATACGGTGTCATCATGGTGTGACTCACTGAGAGTGCCACTATCACTAGCTGTAGATGAATCAGTGTTTTCACTTGGGAGATCTTCCAGTGTCAACCCAGCCGCCTCCTGAATAGAATAGAGATATCACACTATCACTACATGTTAGAGAACTGCTCACCAGAGGATTCCTCCCACCAAACAGATTGAGGTTATCCAGATACTCTTTTAGTGCACCAAGTTAAGCTTCTGTGGCAATTTAAATGAATGACGGAACATTCCTACCTCCTGAAGGAGAGTATCAGGAATTGGCTGGTTAGCCATGCAGGGGGTTAGTAGTTGACAGACAGACGATTAACTCAGTTGGTGATATGGCTCAAAAGGAAAAGATTCTCTCGTGAGATAGTTGCGCCCATCTTTATAACTAGGAACTACTTTTTTATGAAGAAGCATAAACCGAGCGACATGATGGATGTCAAATAGGTCAGAGTTGGGTAGGTTAGTAAAAGGATATTGCTAGACAAGATTAGGAGAGATGAGAAATTCACATACATTGAGACGAGGGCAATACTGCTGTTGGAGGTGACGAACTGGAGTAATGAGGCAACTACAAAATTCAGTAGTCTAACGTCATCACAGGACATGGCTACCGACACTAATTTGTTACTAAAAAGCTCTACTACTGTTGTAATGTTGTCTAGATCTCTCAAGAAGTTACCATTCCTCCAGACTGTACAAGTACACTGAAGACCAATGACAGAATTTTTACTTGCTAGTGGAAATTTATAAGCTATTGATAGAAGTAGGACATGAAGAAAGCAAGTTTGCTGGAGTCAAGTTTGCTTCAATCAGCTGTATCATCTATGTCATCATGCAGTTTTACTCCCACGCACTGTAATCAACCATGAATCTACAAATAAATAAAACTAGTAATACTTTGAGCATGAGGAATAGAACCAACACGTTTCACTGCTTTTAAAGGAAGATAGACAATTAAAGGTAGAAGAAGAATGAGTAATATGTACAGTTTATAAGGTATAGGAGGAGAGCTCCAGGGACTGAACCAGATGCCTCGTCTGTCAGCATCACGAAGATGGTGAGCTAGAGTTGCAACAATGAATACCAGGTGGAGCCTGTTCAGTGAAGAAGGGAGGCGATATCGAATGAGAAATGTCACAACAAGAGCTCCCAGCACTATGAGTAATGTGTTGTGTGCAAACGGTCGACGTGACAACTTTCGAGAAAGACCCTGTAGCAGTTAATTAATAGTATGATCACGTGACTATAATTGTTAATACCTACCTCCACTGCTAGTGATCTCGCCTCTATAAAGTGATCCAGGTCTATTACAGACCCGAACAGCACGCCCATAGACACCTCCAAGACCACGTGGCTGTAGTTTACTGGTTGCCCTAACAACATGACCGCATTTGCCCAACACCAACCGCCCGCGACACCGTGTGTGAAGTTGTCAGCGAGCGCCTTGAGGGGACGCCGGCCTTGAATGGGCCGCCAACAGAACACAAAGTAGTCAGCGAGGAGTAGGAACACCCCGAATGCTACTGAACTGAGCAAGAAACGAACTGCAGCTCTCGACACAGACATCGCCTGACGCAAGAATGAGGCGTGGACGAGGCGTGGTCACAGCAAATCTCTCTCGCTCCTTCTCACTTTCTCTGCAATCTCAATGGGTACCAGCTCTAGTATGACCAGTAGGCCTGGTACTGGAGAGACTTCCAACACACAGCTACACAGAGCTGATTACCAGGAATTCAGAAGAAATCTCACCTTGGAAGAAGATGAGAACACTAGCAAGATTAGCCTACTAACTGAAGGGTGTGGACTGGAGGCGAGGCTATAGCAAGATGTCAAATAAGACAGAGAACGAGAACAGCCAAGCTCCACTAAGTCTAGCATCCTACTTTGACTGACTCACAGCAAAGATCGTTGGAATTGGTCTTGTCGAATATCGAGACAAAAGTGAACCATTCCACCATATATAATTTCAATGCAAAAACGAGTTCTCTCTCGTCCTTGCAGTTTACTGTACACTCCTCACTCCCTGAGTTCACTTCTCACTGTACACGCTCCTCTTTCCTTCTTTCAACCTCAGTTTCAGCAGTCATTTGGTTCGGTCAATAATTATGTTAATATCATACAGTTTTACTCCCACGCGCTGTAATCAACATACTACAGAACATGTACAAATATGCTAAGCAATAAAACTAGTACTTTGAGCATGAGGAATAGAACCAACAGGTGTCACTGCTTTTGGAGCAAGATAGACAATTAAAGGTAGAAGAAGAATAAGGAATATGTACAGTTTATAGGGTATAGGAGGAGAGCTCCAGGGACTGAACCAGATGCCTCGTCTGTCAGCATCACGAAGATGGTGAGCTAGAGTTGCAACAATGAATACCAGGTGGAGCCTGTTCAGAGAAGAAGGGAGGCAATATCGAGTGAGAAATGTCATAGCAGCAGCTCCCAGCAACACGAGTAATGTGTTGTGAGCAAACGGTCGACGTGATAACTTGAGAGAAAGAGCATCCTATGAGGGAGTGGAGCAGTGAATTATATGATCACGTGACTATACTATAATATCACCTACCTCCATTGTTAGTGATCTCGCCTCTATAAAGTGATCCAGGTCTATTATAGACCCGAACAGCACGCCCATAGACACCTCCAAGACCACGTGGCTGTAGTTTACGGGTTGCCCTAGCAACAAGACAGCATTCAACCAACACCAGCCGCCCGCGACACCGTGTGTGAAGTTGTCAGCGATCGCCTTGAGGGCACGCCGGTGTTGAACAGGTCGCCAACGGTACACAAAGTAGTCGGCGAGGAGTAGAAACACCCCGAGTGCTGCTGAACTGAGCAAGAAGCGAACTGCAGCTCTCGACACAGACATCTGCAACTCTTGACGAGGCGTGGTCACAGCAAATCTCACTCGCTCCTTCTCACTTTCCCTGCTGTATAAATCTTACAATCTCTTGCAGTATATACAATGGGTACCAGTTCTAGTATGACTAGCAGGCCTGGTACAGAAGAAACGTCCAACACACAGCTACACAGAGCTGATTACCAGCAGTTCAGGAGAAATCTCACCTTGGATGAGGATGAGGACGCCACTAGCAAGACCTCAAGTAAGACTGAGAACAAGAACAGCCAAGCTCCACTAATTCCAGCATCAGAAGACAGCCAGCCTACTTTGACCGACTCACAGCAAAGATCATTGGAACTGGTCTTGTCAAATATTGAGACACAGCTCAAGATTAAGTTGGACCATTCCGCCATTATCAATGCAGCTAGTGTGGTGCGGCTAAAGCCAGATGACAAACTCCTCGTAGTCAATGACCCTCCTCAGGGACTGTTTGTGGTAGAGGAAGGAGTTCTGCAAGTTTTGACTTCATCCGAGGAGACTGTTTTAGCTAATCTGATGAAAGGTGACGTCTGTGGTGAGCTGTCTGCTCTCTTGAATCAGCCATGCTCTGCTACTGTGCGCTCTGAATCAAAGTGAGCGTAGTGTAAATACAATATGTCACTTTAGCAATGGTCACTCTTGTTCCTGTTCTGAATTATGTCTAGAAAGTTGATAATTATTAGTAATCCCGTAGAGTGTCAAGAGTTCATACCTTCCTTCTTGAAACTACATGTACATCATCAGTTGGACAATGAATCTTGTTTGAGGCCCACAGACTCAGTACAGTGATTTGAACAAATCTTGCAACACCACAGTCAAAGCGGAAGCAACACGTTTTCTTACGTTGACCAATCAAACACGCACCTCAATTCTCCGATGCAGGTCCGAACGTGACCAGCCATGTTTGATTCGTTCAAATCGCTGTATTACTTCCGCTTTGACTGTGGTGTTGCAAGATCACTTCAAACCGCTGTAGGTATTGACAGATATTGCTGAATAGTAGTCAGCTACTTATCATTGGACCTCAAAATAATGAGATTCATCACCCATGATGATGCCATTTACATTGGGCTAATGTGTTTGATACTCTCGGTTATGAACTCATTGATAGTTGTATGGTTTATACACACACACACACACACACACACACACACACACACACACACACACACACACACACACACACACACACACACTCACACTCACACTCACACACAGTGGTGCTGTTATCAAGGTGCCGGTGGAGACACTGCAAGCCAATATTAGTGGAAGGCTAAGTAAAGAGGTCATGAAGATGTGGTGTGTCCAACAGTAAGCACAATAACATACGCACATCGTACAGCATGAATTAATCTCTTGCTCCGCTCTTGCTGTTATAATTTTAGTGTATGGAGAAAAAGTTTGTATTCAGCTGCATCTAGTTGTACAGCTACAGCACATAGTACATCTTGATCTCTCTTTCCCTCCCTCCCTCCCTCCCTCCCTCCCTCCCTCCCTCCCTCCCTCCCCTCCCTCCCTCCCTCCCTCCCTCCCCCTCCCTCCCTCCCTCCCTCCCTCCCTCCCTCCCTCCCTCCCTCTCTCTCTCTCTCTCTCTCTCTCTCTCTCTCTCTCTCTCTTTTCAGTTCTTATATAGACACCAATGAGCTGTTTCCCAGTGGATCTCTGATGGTGTCTGTTATTGTCAATGCTATGAAGGTCAACAATAGTGATTTCTCTTCACCAGTATCTCATCAGCACTCACACACACAGGCTAGTCCAGTATTCTCAAACTGGTCTTCTGAAGTTCTAAACTACATGGCTACCCTGTGTTTACCAGGCAAGCAACATGCTAACTGACACGTTTCTCGTTAATAAACTGTATCAATTGCATAATACAGTGAAACCTGTATTTATGACCACCTCTATTATTAAGACCACCATTATACATGATTTTATATAGGCACTCTCTATTAAGACAACAAATTTTGGTCCCAACTCCCAAGGGTGGTCTTATTAAGCAGGTTTCACTGTAATTATTGTGCATAGCTTGTGTGTCAATTCCTCCTTACTATTATTCTTCCTCATCATCTAGTGCTGTACAGTATCGGTGACACGGTAGCTACTCCGGGAGATTCGGCCTCACATCTATTTGTCTTTACAAGAGGAACGTGAGTGCATGAGAGAAGGGAGGAGTGTGAGTGAGAGAAGGGAGGAGTGTGGATGAGAGAAGGGAGGAGTGCGGATGAGAGAAGGGAGGAGTGTGGATGAGAGAAGGGAGGAGTGTGGATGAGAGGATGGAGATACGTAATGCATTGTCAATGAGAGCCTACCGAAAACAGCTATTAATTTTGGTGATATAATAATCATGAGATTCATTCTATGCAGTGTCAGTGTTGAGGTGACTGGGAAGACTCCAATGGTCAAGAAAATTAACAGTTCTGATGAGAGTCTCACAGTTGGAGAACAAGGTAGACTCATCACCAACTTATCTTCTTTGTTCTACATCGCATGTGAAAAATTGTCGCATTTTTCATGGGTGCACTCAAAGCACAAATTTCACGTAGTCCTTAAAAATTTATATTGAAGCAACCATTAATGTCAAATTTGACATGACGATCGAATACTTCTACTTTTATGTATAATGGTATTGTAATTTATGTATTATGTCATGTCATTTTTTTGACTTAGACTTTTTCACGAAAAGTCCAAGAAAACAGAAAATCAGGTAGCTATTGAAATGTTACGCTATATAATCACACTCTGATGTACAATGTACAGAGCAGTTGGACCATTGACAGGTATCACAGTGACAGGTGAAGCACTGCAAGCTACTGTTCAAAAGGTAAACATGTCAGATGTAAGCTAGAAGATCTCTTGATTTTTTACAGTTTCCGTCTGAACAGGATAAGCTACTGAAGACTGTCCAGCAGTACAAGCCTACATAGTATTAGGTAAAATCACATGACGTCACACTTGTTCATCGTTATTTCTATCAGCAGTGACTGTAGCGAGCTGCCCAGCTGTCCTTCCGCAAGATTGCTCCTCTGCTGTTCCTTTCTCACATACTTGACCTCAATACTCTTAGCACGAATTGCAGAAAATGGTCCGTGTTTGGTTGACAAAGGATGAGAACTTGAGCTAACACTAGTCAGAAATGTATTTTGTAGAAGAAGTACTGTAGTAGCTTTCTACAACTAAATTTATGTTCGATCAAAATCAATGACAATAACCAAAATTTAATAGTTTGATGGGCAGTGTCTCTATATTACTCTTCTTCTTTTCCTCCTAATTCTCTGATTCTCGATACTGTCCTGGAACAGCTGCTGTCCTGTGGAGGACTGCAGGAGATCACCAACATGGTGGAGACCGGACAGGTTGAACCCTAGCATATCCTGAGATGAAGAGAAAAACATAAAAAGCAGCGTTAGCTTGAGCAATTCAAATCAATTGTGGTGCGCCAAAGCTTGTCTACATGATGGGAAAACTTTTTGACGAATTTGATGGAACCTCTCTAATACCGCGTTTACACTTGCACTTTTAACCGTGCCAGCACGGTTCGGTTCAGACCAGCACGGTTCGGTTCGCCAGTGTAAACGCGTCCAAACCGTGCCGTGCCGTGCTGGCCCAGCACGCATCCACTCACGAGGGCTGGCACGGCACGGCACGGTTGTAGCGGCCAGTGTAAACGCTAACCGTGCTAGTTACAGGGCTCTTTGCTGTGGGCGTCACCGTCTTTCTCATCGCTAGCACTTGCTGCTCAGCTGATCGCCAGGTTTTGGCGCCGATCGTGCGATAGCATGCAGGCGCAAAGGCTAGGTTAGCTTAGCAACAACTTGACGCACACAATAGCAGATGCAAGTTATAGCGCAGCCTTGGAGCGACGTAGAAACAAGGAGGCTAATCCAGCTATGGGGCGAAGATGACGTGCAGTGTCAGCTAGAGGGCTGCAAGCGCAACAAAGCAATTTACGAGCGACTAGCAAGAAGCATGCTGCCGGACTACGAGAGGAACGGGAGCCAGTGTCGAGAAAAGATTAAGAAATTGAAGGCAGAGTATAAAAAGATCAAGGACAAGAATGGGAAAACTGGAAGAGGAAGAAAGACGATGAAGTTCTACGATGAACTAAATGACATACTAGGAACTAGACCAGCAACCAGGCCTGCAGTTCTGGTGGACTCCAGTGCCAGCACTGTAGCTACAGATGCAGCTCAGCCTGGTGTCACTGAGCCTACTGAGGGCAATGATGCTAATAGTAATGCTACACCAGCGACTGCTACAGGCAATGGTGCTGCAGAGGAGACTGGGCCCAGTGCTTCGGCAGAAGAACCCGCAGCTCCTGAGAAGACCAAGCAGCAGCAGATCGGCAAGAAAAGGGCTCTGAAAGAGGAGCAATTCGAGAGAGCAATGGATACTGCCATAAAGAAATTAAATGCAGCAAATGAGGAGAGTGATTCTAAGTACTTCGAATTGGAGGAAAAGAGGCTGAAACTGGAGGAGAGAGCCATGGAGACTCAGATGCAGCAGCGTCAAGAATTTCAGCAAATGGTGTGTTGTGCATTTTTACAAACATTCAGTTCAACACCTTTACTGTTTATGTATATACCTTGACTCAGATGCTACAAGTACTAACACGACTCTCCTCGCCTCGTACCCACCAGCTCCACCCACTCCAGCTCCCATTGGCAACTATTACTCAGCAAGCAATGGTAGCCAGTACGAGCAGTGGACTGGTGACCTAAGCTAGATAGTCTGACGCTGAAGTACTGTTGTTTGCATATACCAGTATAATATTATTATAATAATTATAATACAATGTATCGCTACACATACTGATCTAGACATGCATGTGTATAGTATTGTTTAGTGTGCGCTCAAGTACTGGACAAGTGCATCCCTAATTTCTGCTGATTCGGTTGTAGTGTTCTGGCTGGTTGTAGTTGAAGTAGGCTGCATTTGGCTGCATGTGGTGGAAGCATCACTTTCAAGCCATGAATCAACGAAATGATTGCCGGCGTGAATTTCACACACATTGTGCAATATGCAACATGCAACAACAACATTTGGAACATGGTGAGCTTCCATATCGTTTTGCTTCATCAGCCTTCTCCATCTAGCCTTCAATCGTCCAAACGCATTTTCTGACACAATCCGAGCACGAGATAACCTATAGTTGAAATTTTTTTGGTTGTCCGTCAGAGTAGTAGCATAGGGAAATGGTTTCATAAGCCAAGAACTCAATGGGTATGCAGAATCTCCCACAAGAAAAGGGAAGACAGTTTTGCCCAATATCACACGGCTGCATGAGTTCAAAATTTCCTTATCTTGAGCTTTTTGGTATAACGAAGAGTTCGCAAAGACTCTAGCATCATGAACGCTTCCAGGCCAGCCAACATTAATATCCCTGAAAAGGTATTCATGATCTACCACTGCCTGCAATATCATAGAATACCAATAGCCTCGTCCCCAGGCCCCGCCTCCCAAAGCTGAGGAGAGGGCCTGGTACACATTGTATGCGCATGCGTTAATTATGTCCAAATAAGGTATGATTTTCACCGAATCAGTTGAATTTGCCGAATCATGCCATTCAATTGATCATGCCATATTTGGACATAATTAACGCATGCGCGTACAATGTGTACCAGGCTCTATATCGAGAGCCTGGGGACGAGGCTAAGAATACCAACCTTTACGGTTGTAAAAATCCGTGTGATTTAAAGCAGGTGGTCGAACAGGAATGTGACTGCCGTCTATCGCACCTGCACATTGTACCATGTTCCATTTTTCCTCAAATCCTTTAACTGTTTTTTCTAAATCTTCACCGTTTGGGAATTTAATGTATTGGTCGAGCAATACAGTAACAATGGCAGCACAAGTATCATGTACGATTACACATACAGTGCACCTTGCCACGCCAAAAAGATGTCCGATGGTACGGTATTCCGCACACGTGGACAGGCACCAAAGAGTTATTGCTAATCGGTGTTCAACACTTATGGGTTCTCGGAGCCGTGTGCTTTTACGTTGGATCCATGGCCTCAATTGTGTGCATAGATAATCGAATGTTTCTCGATTCATCCTAAAGTTTTCAATCCAATTTTCTTGTGTGAACGTCACCAATACAATGTGATTCCAAAAGTACATAGACCTGTATGTTGTGCAGGTAATTGCATAATAATATTTATGTAGTCACACTGAGTTATTCAAGCTCATGCATGCTGAGATAATACAAGATGCTGCTTGTATACAAGACAAGCCACAAAACAAGCTCATGTAAGCAACACTACAAGCCGGTATTTAAAGGCTCGGAATATCGTTAAAATTCCTATTATTGAGGTACAGCTTACCTTGGAACAGTCCACAAGGTACGTGGAGCAGGAGCAAAACTGGCTGCAACTGCTATCGCTGTAAGCAGCACCAATACAACTCTCCTGCGAGACCTCCGCCGCCTGAGTTCATTCAGTCTCCTTCGAGTAGCTGCCAGTCTCCCTGTCAATGAGCTCTGAGAAGAGCTAGGAGACAGCAACGCTGTTGCAGCAAGCACTCCACCTCGCACTCCACAAAGGTACGGGTTGGTCGCCATTCGCAAATCGATCGCTACTAACCGCCTAAAACGCATACTACCACGTGATTGGATTGCGTAATCCCCGCCCCCTCGTGAATAGTCCTAGCACGGTTGCAGAACTCGCAGTGTAAACGCGAGCCAGCACGCATTCTCAGCACGGTTTTCGAACTGTGCTGGCCTGGCACGGTTTAGTTATGCGAGTGTAAACACGGTATAAGGCGGACACTATTGGGACCAACAAAAATCGTCCATTAATTATAGAGAGGGTGTCCTCTGGTCAGGGGTTTATTATACATTATGTAGGTTATTATTTGGGACTCATTAAGTGTCCATTATAAAGGGATGAGAAGTGTCCTCTAAGAGGGGTTCCACTGTATGTGAATGGGGACCAAAATTAATTTCACCGGGGTTATTCGCCTAAATTTTGACCCTCTAAAATTTCCTGGTGTACTGCAACATAATTATATTGACTTACTCTGAAGCTGTCAACTTGAATGTGCGTGTGTTGCCTGAGTGTGTCCAGTACATGCAGCAGCTGTTTTGAGCTGCTCACTATCTGATGATGGTGAACCCTGACACACAGAGAAACACATCAATGATGCAAGCAGCTAACACTGACCTCAACAAGAAGAAACCACATCTACAGCAGAGCTCAACTTGGCGTCCTTCCTTAATTTTGAGAAATATATGGTTTACTTGTTAAGACGTATGATGATGACTTACTTTCAGCCAGTTTGCTAGGAGCTGTAGAAGATCCTCGACAACAAAAAACGGCAGAACAAGAAGAGCTTCCTCTAACTCGCTGCACACACGAAGACAGTAATGTGAAGGAGGAAGAAGAGAGGGCCGGGCGTAGGGGTTACAGCACTGTGTAATGATGTGATCTTACCTTGAGTGAACTGTAGACAGCACATTCAGAGCATGGTGTGAGTGCTGTACATAAGAACAGTCAAAAATAACAGCATGTACGGCTAGTATGAGCTCATTCAACTTTCCCAACGTCTAAACAAGCACTCACTGAAATTTTTCCCATGGCAACCAGCAAGGGGTGAGGTGCAGGTGGAGCCAGCTACAATGGATATACACGTAGGTACTGAAGTGGTGAAATACATACTCTCACCTTTTTTCCAGCTTCCTCGCACTCACTCCTGTATTCCACCATCTTGGCTTCTTCATCATTGTACAGCTCTATAGCTGCTATGATACGCTCAGCCTAGGACACACCCAGCCATTACACACATCAAGATAGCATGAATGAAACCACTCACTGCTTTCACTGTCTCTAAACTTCGCTTGCCAGCAGAGGCAACCTCGCCATCACCTGAGTCAACAGCCTATGAGTGATATATAGAGTTGAGACTAAACAGGCATCACATATTGGTTGCTATACCAACCATATGCCCCGCCTCCTCAGCAGCAGCTTCTTCAAACTGAGCCTCTCTCTCCTACAGTAGAAACGAGAGTGATGACAGAAGCGAGCAATAGTCAAGTGATGGTGATAGTAGTGATGTTGGTGATAGTGGTAATGGTGATGGGGCTCACAGCTTCAGCCTCTAGTGATGGTATGAGCAGTTCTTGAGTGCATTCCCACAAACGAAGTGAGCAGTCATGTGACCCAGTCACCTATAGCAACACCATGAACATACCAATAGATGTGAGTGTCTGCATACCACTGTATTTCCATCATTGCTCACAGCAAGAGCCCAAACCTCTGCTTGGTGACCCTGGATGGGGAGGGTAACATGTTTGTAATGCATAAACAATTTTATTTCTAGTTTCACCTTGAGGGTTTGGACTAGTTCAAACTGGTCAGCATCCCATTGTTTGATAGTGCGGTCTTTACTGACTGAGAAGAAAAGGTGGGTCTTTCGAACAAACTAGTAAAGTAAAGAGAGAAGTTGTAAGCCTCTATTCAACCTTACTAAAGTTCTGGGCAATGCAAGCCAAAAGGTGTATCCGCACTGGCGTTCCAATGCGCATTGAAACTGCATTCCATGCGGTTTGTGTGGTTTCAAGTCAATCGTAACTGAATTGAGTTTGGGTGTGACCTTGGTCACGTGGCGTGCTTACAGCTAACTTGAGCGCTGACTAAGATCGCCCTAGTGAGCGCTGGAAGTAAAACAAGGCGTAGGACACATCAGGCTTGCACTGGTACGTGACTAGGCTAGTTTCTTTAGCTTTCAGCAAACTGTCGCTTACATCACATAACGTGATCAATGCCAGCAACTGGCTTGATCTTGTTCCAGTGCAGACGTGCTCGATGCGGCACGAATCAGTTTGTTGAAACCGGTTTGTAGTGCGAATACATCTAAAGTATCTACGTATTCATACTCTTCTCAACATCAACTGGTCTGTCCCATGATCTCACCTGTACAGCCATGATGCTGTCATTATGAGCAAATATGGAGCGATGACAGTCTCCAAAGTCCATTCCCCAGATTCTGATGTTCTTATCGGATGACCCAGTGACCATCAGTGAGCTATCCTGAAAAGTACAAGGTAATATGATAATGAGAAGGAGGTGTGCAATGTTACCGTGGATATGTCCATTGACAGCACTGGCAGCTTATGACCATACAACGATAGGAAAAACTGCATTGAAAAAAAGAAGTTTTTTACTTTGTCACATGTATAGGCATGAAAAATTTGTTATAAATAAAATTATTATGCCACGCGGTAGACGTGGCATATTTAGGGTTGGGCGGAAAACAAGATGGCGGCTACACTTAGGCTAAACGCAATAATTCACGTATATCTTGGCTGTTGACGACATCAGGGGTATTTTAACTACATAGGGGCTATCCTAAGAGGTAAGCGTTTACAATGAGTCTACTAATAAAGACTATAAGGCTAGTTGCTATGGGCATGACAAGATGGCGTCTCGCCTGGAGGCACTAAGTACGGCACTACCATATCTTCGCCGTACGGGCGTTTCAAGCGAATCTAACGTTCTGAAGCTCCTTATACGATTTGTGCGATTACAAAGAGACCTTCAGAAGCAAAAGAAACCAGGTCTAAGGTGGTAAACCAGAGTTCACGTGGTTGCCCGTTTGTTCATCTTCTTCTTTCTTTCTTCTTCTTATTCTTCAGCGAGTCTAGCACAGTAGTGAGGGAACCAAACACAACTAAACGTACACAGAAGCAACGCTACCTATGACCATCAGTGCACCTGATATCTATTTAGGCCTAAAACACTAGCAGAAGCGAGTATTTCCAGGAAAACAGCGATTTTTGGTCCATAACAGACTCCATTCCATCATTCTGTTTGAACTCCGTTACTAGGTTACGCCTACTCGCGCACGCCCGTGTATGAAATTATTCTAATACAAGCGCACCTTAGTACAAATTGCTTAGAACGCGAGTGCTGCTGCCACTAGCAGTGTTCACAGCAGACAACGAGCAAATCTTCACTGTTACACTGGATTTGTCTGTTCAGGCTTGTAAGAATGCTAGCTTAAGCTAGCTAATGTTGCATGATACGTGTTGCATGCAGTGCAGAGTCGATCGAGTGCAGTCTGCTGGAGTAGTTCTCTTTACACTGTATTAGCATAAGTGCCAACTAAGTCATTAATAAAAAAAGAAAAGAAACAAGTAATAAAAACATTTTAACCAAAATTCAAGAGATTTAGGGTTGGTACATTTATTGAAAAAGTATGGAAACAAGATTTTGAAATGAAAGGAATTGTAACAATAGCAGTGTAATGCTACCTCCCTAAATTAACTGCTTTCGATAGTTGTGGTTAATCTAATAGGGAGGTAGCATTACACTGCTATTGTTACAATTCCTTTCATTTCAAAATCTTGTTTCCATACTTTTTCAATAAATGTACCAACCCTAAATCTCTTGAATTTTGGTTAAAATGTTTTTATTACTTGTTAATAATAAGATGAACAGCAGCATTGATTCTGGTTCAGGAAATTTTGTATGCATGACCTTTAGAAGTTGCAAATTATCTGCCTTTCCCTACACTATCATGCTAAGTGTGCATACTCACTTTGAGAGTGTCAGCAAAGAACACCTTCACAGTGGAGTCCAGTAATGCAACCGCTAGCAGCTTGTGGTTAGGACTGAGAGAGGGAGGGAGAGAGATGGAGGGAGAGAGAGAGAGGGAGAGAGGGAGAGAGAGAGAGAGAGGGAGGGAGAGAGAGGGAGGGAGAGAGAGAGAGGGAGAGAGAGGGAGAGAGAGAGAGAGAGGGAGGGAGAGAGAGGGAAAGAGGGAGGGAGAGAGAGGGAGAGAGAGAGGAGGAAGACAGAGAGGGAGGAAGACAGAGAGAGAGAGAGAGAGGGAGGGAGAGGGAGGAATAGAGTGAATGTGATATGAATGAGTAGTGTGGGTGTGGCTAACACTAACCTGTACTTCACTCCTAGCACGTCCTCATTCATCTGTAGCGTCTTGACATGAGCAGCCGAGAGCCGACTCCTGTATAACAATAGTTACCATAGCAATAGTCACATGATCAGCATTACCTGTCTGACTGGTCGTCACATGACACCAGCTCAAACTCCCAGAACTTGACATTATGGTCGGCACTACCACTGGCAAACCCACGACGATCAGGAGAGAGAGCTAATGACCATACTGCTCCTGATAATGAGAAATAACAATCAAACACATACAGTGGACCCTCGCTAGTCAGAACTCTTGCTAATCCGAACGGGCAAATTCAATTGTGAATATCATTACAGGCTTTGTGAACGTGTACTAAGATTATTTTTCGATATCTGTATAATTTTTCCACTAGTCTGAACAAATTCCCCCAACAGTTTTTCTGTTTGTAGGGTACCAATGTGTTCAGATTAGCAAGGGTCCGTTGTAGCAACATACAAGGCTGGACTATTTTCAACACACTATAAAATTAGCCCACACACTGTTCACTGTTCATTTGCAATACATACCGTATAGCCGGTTTTTTCGCTGGTCAAATATTTCGTTAGCCAAATTTTGGCTGGGTCTAATTTTTGTCACAGAGCCACGTCACAGAACTTTTTAAATACGCAAAAATAATTTTTCGAAATATAATTTTCGACCCGCACCAGCTGTTCGAAAATTAAATCCACATGAAAATAACCAGCTATACGGTAGAAACAATTAATATTGTAATCGTGGTAGATTTTGATATCACGTGTTGTTGATATGTTGTCAGAGCCCCTATAACCTCAAATTCGATGTCAAATCCCAAGAATGTGTTGAAGATCTACGAGAAACACAATCTTTATGGGCTTCTAGTAAGCGAAACAGCAAGGCCCGCCTCAAACATTCTTATTGAAGTACAGTGCTTCAGCAATATCAATTGAGGGATTGGGTCTCACAGCAGATACAGCACGAGGTGGAGCCGAGTGCTGTATCAGCCTCTCGGCCCAACCCCTCGTGCTTTAACTTCCATACAGCACGAACAACCGTGCTTTAACTTATACATACTAAACAAATAACAATACAACTATAGGGACTATGCTTAAAGTGTACCGTCATGAGCAGAGATAGTCTCCAGTAATGATCCTGTGTTCACCTCATACAGCAACAACTCACCAGTCTACAGAAGAGGAGAAAATTGGGAGAAGATGAGTTTCACAAAAACACAATCAATTTTGTACCTTTGTTCCCACCAGGAGATGTCTGTTGCCGGGCACAAACACACAACAGACGGCATATCCTGAAGGAGACGTATGAAGACACTGCTGATTGGAGCTAGTGGAACAGAGTGACAAAGAATCCAAGCAACTCAGAACAGACTCACCGACGCCATATTTTGATCATATCAGATGATCCTGATGCAATGAGATCACCATCTGAACTAAAGCTGACACACCTATACAAAATAACTAGCATACTACTCCAGCAGACTTGAGAAGACTTACCGTATGTCTGAACGATGTCCTGGAAGACTAAGAGAGACGACACGAGAAAATGATGACTCGGAGACAGAGTAGGAGTAGAGCTCTAGTGAGTTATTGCACATTGATAGAAGAATCTGAGGAAGAAGAGAGGATCAGTACTAGCTGCTGCTGATGGTCACACCTACGTACCTGAATATCCCCATTGGATTGCCGTGACATGGAGAACCACCTTAAGCCATAAGGAGAGAGAAAAAGGATCATTCACATTTTTGTCAAAGTATCTTAGCTAGTGCAAGCGATGCAAGACACTGCAATGAAAGTCTTAATTTCAACTCCGATATAAATGTATTACACATGTACATGAGTGTGTGAAGGAAGGTCCCACTCACTTTATCTTGGTAGTACTGTTCAGTGTCTCACACAGTACTAGTTCATCTGATGCACTAAGCTCTACCACCATCTCTTCACTATCAACATCTTCACCAGCTCTACACACATACTGATAAGGCACTGTTACATAACGTACATGCCTTCTCACTTTTCACGCCGTTTTCGAGCTCTCTTTTGCTTCTTTTTCAAAATCTTATCGAGTTCTTCGTCAGTTCTTAGACGATACATCTCCAGAGAGTGCTCTCCACTCTGTGTTGAGAGTGACAAAAGGAATGATCGATACTTGACAATAGTTGCGATGGTGACATGCACCTTACCAGCACAGCTAGGTATTCATTATCTGAAGCTGTCATATACACCCGGTTATTGTTCTGTCTATTGACCACGCCCATCTCGGTACAGACCACACCCTCTTGGTCCTTCTCCATCACACTGTACACACGTAGCTGTCTACTGGAAGAGGCTGTCACTAGTCTGCTGGCTCCGCCCATCAGCTCAACTCCCCACACTTCACTTCGATGACCAACCAACGTCTGGTAGCAGTGCTGAGTAGACAAGTCCCATAGCTTCACCACACTATCCTTGGAACTATAAAAATATTCTGGTACATGAGAACAGAAGTGTATAGATCTCTAGAAATAAGCTGTCACATAAAATTCTTAGTCTAAGCCCACAATATACCATTCAGAATTACTTAGCAGGACTTAATTTTTATCGAGAACAAGACAAAATAAAGTTAAATTGCCCACTCATGAATTTTGTGTGTGTGAAAATACAAGCACACTATCTGCTACTATAGTACAAGAGAACAGTAGTGTTGTATACCTTGTGATGAGTAGGTCACGCTCTGCTACAAACCTACAGGCAGTCACTGGTGCCTTGTGACCCTTGAGCCTAGTAACAGCACAACAATAAACAACAGCAGATCAGATAATGCAGATCAGTGCTCACCGAAACAATCCACTTTGATTGATCACGTCCCATACAATCACATCAGTGTCCTACAATAACAAAATACAATAAAAACAGGCCTAGACAGTAAACACTAAAGCCTGGCTAATCCGGTCACCCTTGGGTACCCGGGTGGAACGAACCGCGAGATTTCACAATAATGTTGCGTGATCACGGTGACATGACGCGAGATATTAACGATGAAACCCGCCGATTATCAGCGGTATATCGTTAGAATCTCGTTGTTACTCGGCGATAGAAACCGCGGGACCACGACAGCAGGAGAATTAGCACTGCCACTGCGATAACTAACTTACTTGGATGCGCTTTACGAACACTGCCTGCTGTCCGAGATCTACCTACACATCAACTACCTCAGCTACCTTTGTTGCCGCTGTGCTCTTCCATGGTTGTTGCTACTGACTGCTGCTGTTATACTGGTACATTACTAGATGCGCTGTTGTTATTATGCTATGACTTTCTCCATCCAGGTTGCAGTCGCGACGCAGACTAATAGCAGGCGGCAAGCTAGACAACTTTACCTCTACACATGCAGCTTTGTCTTTATTATTAAATTGTTGATGTAACAATAAGTATTATAATACTAAACCGTAACTAAAATCTCTGTTGTATCTACTGCAGTGGATCATCACACAGTAAGTCCTAGCTTTGAGCATAATGAATGAACCCAGTAGTCTTGGTCCTTCTTGGAGATGGTTGGCTGTTCAAGTCAAGTTTTCCATCGTTGGTTGTTTGTTATCTGGTACTTTAAGCCGCCGTAGCAATCTCGGAAAGGAGAGAACCAGTGAGATCTTGCCAGTTCCCGGGTGATCGCGTGCGTGCTCTTGCGGTATCTCACGTGATCACTCAAGCACCGCCTACTGGCGCGGCGCGCGTTCACCGGTATCTCACAAGATCGAGCGAGATCATTGTGGAGATCGAGTCTGATTGCTCGCCTTTCTTGCTTAATTCGCAACCAGGATAGTAACAGCCAGCCTTAATCGCTGTACATCTTCCAGTGAACGCAGCTAGAGCTTACAGCGGGAGCATAGGCGCCCTCGATACAGGTACATACACAACGCAAATAGAACAGCCATTTAGCACTTTTGGTGGCAACTCGAGGCACGCATCATCGCTCGAGATCTCGCCTAGCATAGTGCTACAATGTAAGAACCCGCGAGGACGACATCTGACGTGATGTGTACGAGTTCACGGGATATGTAACGAGATCGCGACTGCAGTGTGAAATCTCGCGGTTCGTTCCACCCGGGTAAGTATACATTGACTTGATTAGGCAGATGGCTGCATCACAGGGTGCAAAACTCATAGTTGGAACTCTAGCATTAGAGGTATCCGTATTACACAGGTGACCGTTAGCTCAGTATACTATATTCACATAAAGTCCCAGTAGATACTATTATTATGTATTTGCTGCTATATTAATGTTATGACAACAGCTAGCAACACAGTGAGCTGTTTTTATACTGACATAGGAAGACTGCAGCCTCAATCCAACCATAGTTTACTCACCTTGCTACCTGACACCAGCCGTGTGGAGGACTCATCAAACACGAGACTAGTCACGGCTGACTTGTGACCACTAAAAGTGTCAAAGAAGACAATGTTGACTCTCATCAAACTATCGTATCACCTGAGCATCACTTGACAATCACATGATTCAACGTCCCACAGTCGTACAGAACCGTCCTCGTACCCAGCTGCCAGTACAGGGTTGGGTCCAGTTCCAAAACTCAATGATGTCACTTCAGACTTGCCTCCTGATAGTATACCAACCTACAGAGAAAAAGAACACATTTTATTTACAGCACAGTGACATCTTAAAACTTCAACCTTTTCTCCTCTCTTCAGATCCCACAAAATGACGTTTTCCAGGGCAGGAGCAGCAGCCACGACCCTCTTTTTCTTCTTGTCATCTCCTCTGCTGCATTCTATCAACAGCGCACCAGTCTGACGACTGCACACGACGCCGAAAACAGTGCCTTGTTCGTAACGAAGATACTGCTTCTTCTTAGGCATGGTGGGCAAACACGTGGTGAGAGGGGGAGGTGCCTCGGGAGCCCACGTGGACGCAATTTTTGCTACCCTTTACGGCACTAAACGACGGGACTGCGAAGTTAGTACTGCGAAGTGTGCTGCCTGTGGTCACGTACCAAGCCAACACATAAACCTTGACTCGGCGGGTCAGGCTGCTGGAGGAAACTTAACCACGCCTTCTGTGTTTGTGTCTGCTTCTACCAAGAGTCTCTCAAGTTCTTCAGCTTCTAGTCTTTCCGGTTCTTCAGTAGCGGTGGGCCGGTGGCTAAACCAATGGCATCTGTTGCAACCAATGTGTGTGTGTTTCCTGGTTGTCAGCAAGAATCATTTTTTGATCCAAACACAGGAGAAGAGTCCAGCTTCTGTTCTGATCACATGCTTCCAAACGGTTTGTGTGACTAGCTGTATAAGAGCCTGAGTATCTTTATATACTCCACATAATAGGAGAACTACAACTTCCTCAGTGCAGTCTGCCTGGATGTACTCGCTCAGTAAATATCGATCACAGTACAGGAGTCATGTATGAGTATTGTTCAAGAAAGCACGGCAGAGAACACACACTACAATTTAATCAACCTGGCAGTGAAGGTATGATGAGATCGATTTAAAATCTAATGTGACTGCTTATGTTTCAGTTATTCCTCCCAATTTAAAATGCAAAAATCCAATGTGCCATCATAGAAAGTTTCAAGCAAAAGACGGCACATTCTATGACTATTGCGTAACAACATGCCGGGATTCTGTAAGCCCAGGTCCAGGTACGTTAAACAACCATGTGGTCTGTGAGTTTGAATTTTGTCATAGGATCTGTTTCAGGTCCATTGTGTGCTCTTCTATGTTGCTTTAAATACTAAAACTAAAACACCTTATCAATCATGGCTGTACTAAACTAAAACTAGAACTATAAGTAAATTCTCACTGCAAACTAAACCATAACTAAATGTTTTTTCATTTAGTTTTAGTTTCCAGCTTCCTCGGCCCCAGTAGAGTCTTTTTTCGACAGCAGGAGAAACTACAACTCGAAAGCGAAATCAAATAACGGATTTAAACTTAGTATTTCTTAGGCAAAACAAAAATGCCCAATTTTATACCAAAACTATAATTCAATTTGGTGTACTAAAACTAAAACCAAATTAAATGTGTTATAGTATACTATACTAATACTATAACTAAGGCCCCTTTTACACGGTTGCGTTTTCATCTGAAAACGCAAAGAAATCTTTACGGATGCACCTCGCGTTTACAAGAAAACGATGAAAACGATAACTTGAAAACGACAACTTGAAAACGCTTCTCAAAGTGGAAACTTTTGAAAACGACAACTTTCTACGTGTAAACGCCTAAAACGATAACGCGCTTTTGTTATGAGCGTACCTCAGCCTTCATACTCAAAGAGAATACTAGCAATAGTCCTTAGACAACGATTAACGTGTGTTTTCTTCGTTGCTGCAACAGCTTCGTGCGTACAAGGCAGTACAGTTTGCTTCGCCATCGTGGTCACACCCACATTCCAACCGCTTAATTATTGACTTCCGGTTAATTTCACTGGCAGAAACGCTGAAAGCGGAGTCGTGTAAACACAGTAAAAACGCTGTGGTGAATCCGCATACTTTCCCCCGTTTTTGGTCATAGTGTCACCATGTAAACGGGGCATAAAACATATGAAAGTCATTACTATAACTAAAACTAATACTAGAATAAATTTATCCTGAGGAAAATACTAATACTAATACCACTAGGCACCAAAGGTGCAGATGCCTCAGTGGAACATTTGACATACACAGTAAACTGCAGCTATTATACCTTTCTGTACAGCAATCACAAAGCTGCAATCAGCTGAAGCCAATCAGTGCTGATCACAATTCACCATGTATACTGAACACGAGCGAGATAGCTTCCATAGCTTGCTTACTCAATTTCTCTGGACTTGCGCTGCTATCCTGTAGTGAAATTCTAATCTATCAGCTTCTAGGTAGTCAACTGTGGATAGCTTTGCCTTTGAAGAACTCCAGATCGCTAGCAACAGCCATGATAAATCGTGAGGGAGCAAATTGCGCCATAACTCATGAACTAAGCTTCGTATGAAGTTTTCACATGAACAAAAGCGAGATGATACCGTGTTCTACTTGCATTGCTAGTTTCAGAGCTTAACTTTCAGCGTGCGCCTACAAAAACTTAACCAGGTGACGAGGTAACTCACGAACAGAGCCTTATAACCAAAATCCTTACAATTCATTTTCAAGCAAATATCGACTTTAGCTTGTGTTGCACGTTTCAGCGCTTAGTTTTCAGCGAGCGACGAGAAATCCTGCCGACAGAGAGACAGATACATACATACACAAACAGACTACCGTATGCCCGTGGCTCTGCCCACCGAGGCATAAAAATGTAATCTGGCGACTAAAACTGTAACGTAGGTAATATTTAGTATCGAACAAGAGAATGATATTATTTCACAAGAAACAGAGAGCTACTTATACAAAGACCAATGGAATGACGATACAGCACAAACACAGTTAACATATTAAAGTGTAATCTAAGACAATGCGATAATATTTATTGTCACAATGTTGCAAAACAACACTATGCTCTTCCTGGTTGTTATCTTGCTGCTCAGCAAGGTCACCCATACAGCGGTTTTCCTGCTTCTTGCAATAGTAAAGCGTAGACCATAGAGCGTCACCTCGTGCACTAATGTGTGAAGGCATTGTTATCTTATTCACACGATGGAGGATGATCAAAGACTTCACACATTAGTGCATGAGGTGACGCTCTACGGTCTACACTTTACTATTGCAAGAAGTAGGAAAACTGCTGTATTGTAGAAAGTCTCATGCACAAAAAGCATTATCAAAATGGTAATGGGGTGTGTATATACTCACAGTGCATCACTACAAGTGTTGTTTTGTTTTTATAGTACTACTCGAGCTAGATCAGAGATCCCCAGAAAATTACAGTAAGAATTATAGTGACATTGGTCAACCTTGAGGATTTCCAAACCCTGTACACTGTAGGTACTTCTTCTACCACAACAACTTTCACCTCTAAAGCGTTCTCTAGTGAGCCATCAAGGAAAGGAAAGCTTCAACCTATCAAAGCTTTTGCTAGTGATGTGAAACGAGTGTTCTCAAAAGGGCCCATACATTTCTATCATAGCAATGATCCTTCTTACTACTACTTCACAAATTTCTATCGGGCATGCATTGAATTAGATGGTTATGTGTGGCCAACAACTGAACACTACTTTCAGGCTCAGAAATTTTTTGGTACTCCTTACTATGACTACATTAGGTCATTACCGACACCACGAGAAGCATTTCAAGTGTCTCGATTGCCCCAAGCTTCCAAATGTGTCAGAGGAGACTGGCCAAGTGTTAAAGATCAAATCATGTTGAAAGCGCTGAGAGCAAAGTTTACACAGGATAAACACTTAAGGCAGCTGTTACTAGACACTAAGGATAGGAAGCTAGTAGAGCACACAACCAATGACTCATACTGGGGTGATGGATGGAGGAGATGGGAGTGGTCAGAACCAGCTAGGAAAGCTCTTAATGCAAGTTAGGAGTGAATTGAGATGCACTTGAAGGACCTGTATAAACAACCTGTTTTTAAATATATTCTCCTCTCCCTTCAATGAAATAAGCTGATTATTGTAGTACTGTTTAAAGTATGTCTTTGTCTCTTTCTTCTTGCCACCACCGAACATGATTCTTCAATTTTTCCTTTCGGATTCTTGCAACTTTTGCAGCGACAAAAGGTTGTGCATTCCGTGTTTTTAGTGAGACATGGGCATCGAGTGCTATAGTTAACTGAATGGCAACATCGTGGAGTGTCTGTTTATCATTGGCACCACATCGGCAACCTTTTGGTACATCAGTGGTAGTAGTGGATCTCGTGTAACTTACTGAGTCATAGTGGCTGAGCCCATATTGATTTTAGGCTATCACTAAAGGATAGGGTGTTGTCAATAACCTTGGTCGAACTGATAGTATTGGAGAGCCGGCTATAGATGTCGAGACTACGACTGGTAATTGTAGTGCATTGCTTAGTGCCAGTACCATGGAATTACCCAATTATTAGTTAAAGCGACCAGGCTGCAAGAAACGTTCTGCTTCTAGTAGACACTAGTATCAGCAGCACTACAGTAGAGATACTAATACTAGCATCACTGTAGTATAGACACATCGGCAAGCCGTGTGGTGTTCTTGTATCATTATAAAAGTGCACCGGTAAATGCAAACAAATTCAAACACTTAATTGTTTAATCAAATCCTGTCTCCTAGACTCCTTCAAAAGCTATGTGCTTAATGTACAATTTGAATTCTTTGCCTTGGACAGATATGAAGCAGATGGTCTGCGAACAAGATCACCGTCTGATGCTGAAGAAGTGATAGAGGAAAAAAAAGATAATTATGTAGTAGTAAAAATTAGAATACAACATACCGTTTTTTTACCAGTATACCGGTTTTTATGAATATTAATGAGCGACTTTCTTTTATCTGCAGCTCGTGACAGAGCAACGCTAGCACCGTGAAACTCGCTCTGATGCATCAATGAGTGTGTCTCTGTGTATAATGCAGCTTGAAACGTTGCACAATATTCTACACCAAGGAATAATCGACATCGTACGGATACGCATTTTTCTAGCCAAAAATCTCTCCTGGCTAACCGTGCAGCAAAGGTTACCAGCTGAAATTCGACTCTTATAAACCATTTCTAGGTGCTGTCAAAGAGTTTTGTTGACCCACGCTGAACGTAGCTGTTCTATGCATCGACAAACATGGACGTCACTGCAAAATCAGCCATGATTTTGGATGTAAAAGTGTTTTTCTTAAAATCAGAAAAAGAAAATGCAGAAAACTCTTCAACAGCACCTAGAAATGGTTTATAAGAGTCAAATTTCAGCTGGTAACCTCTGCTGTACGGATAGCCAGGAGAGATTTTTGGCTAGAAAAATGCATATCTGTACGATGTCGATTATTCCTTGGTGTAGAATATTGTGCAACGTTTTAAGCTACATTATACATTGAGACACACTCATTGATGCATCAGAGCGAGTTTCACGCTGCTAGCGTTGCTCTGTCACGAGCTGCAGATAAAAGAAATTCGCTCATTAATATTCATAAAAACCGGTATACCGCCACCTTGACCTCAAATACATGTTAGTTACTGTTTGGAGAACACAATACATGTACATGCACAGATTTGAAGCACAAACTAGTCACATGAACGTAACATGATAATTTCAACAATTGTACTCTTATCTGATGTGTTTGTTGGATGCCTGTGTAGGAGACAAACAAAAAAGAACATTTACAACTAAAGCGTAGGAACGAGAAAATAACAGGAACAAGACTGGATGTAACCTCCTCCCCAGGTCCCACCCTCTAACTAATTTGCAATTTTTGAGAAAGGGCCTGGTAACACTCGCGACAGTTTCTGTCACAACTATCCCACAAAATTGCTGGGTCGCGTTACAGGAAATCTATCACCCACTTTTGCTTGACGTAAAACGTATTACTAACTGTTCTTATGTGTAAGATCACCAAGGCTGCTCAAGTTCTACTGTTGCATAAATCTTTGCATAAATGTTTTAAAGTTAGATTTTAGGCAGCGAAAGAAAGAATTTCGGAAGAAAAAGAGGGAGGAATAATAGATGATTATGTTTGGTACAAAGACATTACAAGCTGGCTGTGTGACGTTTGCCATCTTCGGAGTGCAAAGAAGGATTCTACGAAAACCGACACCAGAGTAAGTGAATTGCTTGAACTTCAAGCGATCTTTGTGTCTAATGATATTCGCCCAGATGTGGTCATGTATAAGAATGATGTTCTTGTGTTGTACACTCCACCCCATATAAGGACTCACTTCGCAAATTGTCATACGTGCTTGTGGAACAGCTCAAGAATGCGGATAAAAGCATAAATGAAGTGCGTGGCTTTTGCTTTCCGAAATCCTCCGAGGATTCTTGTGTGTGTCTAATGACTGTGACTTGGAGTGTTGCTCTGTTTAGGTTTGAGATAAAGTACTCGGTATTAGCTGCAAAAGATGTGGAGAAACAGGTTAAAGCGGTATTAGGGAGACACGGTAGTGTCTCCCTATGTAGGGTTGAACGAGAAAACAAGATGGCGGCTACATACAATGTATTAGCGTTAAAACGCTGATATTTCGCCTGGTGATGAATTTTATACGTCCAAAGACACTTAAATCTGCTATCTGGCGTTGCCCCATCTTACAGTAGCAAGGAGATTGCTCGAGATTGTTACTAAAGTGACGAACCTGGAAACGGTGAAAATCGAGTTTCGTCATCTTCGTTTTCTTCTTCTTTCTTTCTTTCTTTCTTTCTTTCTTTCTTCAGCGCGCCTAGCGCCTTTATGCGAGCAGTGAAGAGACCAAAACACCCACGAACAGTCGTGAAATTATCCTGGCAGGTGCCTTTTGAACTTAGTTTGTAGCGAAACGGCGATATAAATTCCGCGACTTCTCGATCGTGATCCATTGTCAGCTAAGTGTTAGACGCCATTAATAATTAAAGTGATTGCGCAATACGCACGTGACCAAGCTATGGTTAGCGCACGTGACCAAGCACATGCTTGAGTATCGCCACGCCGTATAGATCACGGAGAACACATATTTTTCTGGAGTCTTCGAAGAACGGTAAGCTAGCAAGCGCAGAATCACCATTCTGCCTTGCCAGATAATTATAACCACCGTAAGCAAGTGTGGGCGGGGCTCGTATGCACTGTATTCATGCATGCGTAGGCGAGCTGATATCTACAGCATAAGAATTATTTAGCTACAAGTTTAAAATTGTTAATAATAAAGAAAAGCCATTAACAACAGGAAAACCAAACCAATGGTGGAAACAAAGATGGCACAGTAATTGCATGATATTGAACTGCACTTCACTGAAAAAGAAAAAAGGACACAAACAAGAAAATTAAAAAGATTTCTATCGAAATCAAAAGGATGTAGGGTTGTAAAATCTACCACTGGTCAACAATGTAAACTAACAAGGAACAAGCATGAAATGGTAACACGATTGACTTGCTAACAGACCATAGATCCCTACATCAGTGGCTGTACATAAGCTGTCACAAGCTGAATTCACGTCAGGTGTCAGTCAACAGCAACTAGCCGAACTAGCTATAGCCAACCACAGCAGCCACTGATGTAGGGATCTATGGTCTGTTAGCAAGTCAATCGTGTTACCATTTCATGCTTGTTCCTTGTTAGTTTACATTGTTGACCAGTGGTAGATTTTACAACCCTACATCCTTTTGATTTCGATAGAAATCTTTTTAATTTTTAATTATCTTAAACAGTCATGATTTTCAAGAATAAAGCATAACGAAAGAGTGTTCCGCTATGCAAAGAGTCTATAGACCGTTTCAAAGAAGCATTGCAAATAAAGACATGCAGATGTCTACCAAATACCTTCCAAGTCATCATTATTGTTATGTGACGAAATCTATGTGTACAAGCACATCGTTCATACTAGTGAAAGTAATACCATTTTACAGCTTATTGCACGATTTGGTCAACACTGTGATGGGTTTTTATTGCCAGTAGAAATAAGTGAACTATTTCCTACAACTACCTTCTTTATGTACCGTTACATGTTGCCTCCGTTGTCAAGATAAAAAGCCAGAATTTGCCTTGGAACATTCGTACAAAGCGTGCTTGAAGCTGTGGTCAAAAAATTACATAAATTAGCTCTTCGTGCTCATATGGATATCCGGCTGGAAAATATTTGCTTCTCAAAAGACAATAATGGTTAGTTGACAGTAAATTAATCCGCATTCGTTTTTTTGAATCAATTATTGTTCAATTTACTATTTCCAAGTTAGCTGTGTTGATTGACCTGGACAGATGTCGACGTACAAATGATAATCTTAGTAATATCAATAAAACTGCTGTGTCGGTTTATAAATACACACATGTACTTGAATTCCCACATACTCAACTTATGAACTGTACATTCTCACCTGATAGTGAGATAGGATGAGTGAGAGGGACACAAATGGGTAGTCCTTTGCTACGATCCTCATCAGATACACACACTGACTTGCTGTGTGCTCGCTCCACTCCGATCAGATCCTCGAGAAATGAGCTCACAGTGGCTGCTTGCTGCTTGAGGCATGACACCTCCTGGTTATAGCAGCTAGTGAAGTAAGGAGAGTCCAGATTGAAACGAGGACGGAGAGATGCAAGAGAGAGAATGACCTGTGTGTGAGAGAGAGGGGGAGTAGATAATAGGAGCAAAACAAAGTGCACTCAAAAAGACAATGGAACAAAGGAACAATAGAGACATTAGAATGAATAATATTTCATGTAGTTTTGCATCACTAAGTAACAAAATTTGTCTTCAAAGAATTACACAGCAAGATTTTAAATCCAGCAATATACATGATTGTAGCTCAGGAAGCTCTAAGATCAAAGGCACCGCTAGTGGAATATATTCCATACCACAGGGCAATACTTATATCCTTGGTCGTCTACAATCGCTGGACTGGAACAGTGGAATGGAACGGTGGAATGGAATGACCTTTCAAAAATTTTACTTAAAATGTACCAAAATTTTAACACTAAACCCAAGACCCTAAAACCTTTGCCTAACAGCGCCCAGTATGGACCTAACAGCGCCCAGTATTCGCCTAACAGCGCCCAGTATGGACCTAACAGCGCCCAGTATGGACCTAACGGCGCTCATTACTATTCTGGCGAATACTAGACGCCGTTAGGCGAATACTGGGCGCTGTTAGGCGAATACTGGTCGCTGTTAGATCCATACTGGGCGCTGTTAGGCGAATACTGGGCGCTGTTAGGTCCATACTGGGCGCTGTTAGGCGAATACTGGGCGCTGTTAGGTCCATACTGGGCGCTGTTAGGTCCATACTGGGCGCTGTTAGGCGAAGGTTTTAGGCGAGGGGTCCGACACTGCGTGATTTCGCGTACGAGATTTCACTGATTTCAGAGTGATAAAATGTTGGTACATTTTGAGTAAAATTTTTGAAAGGTCATTCCATTCCACCGTTCCATTCCACTGTTCCAGTCCAGCGATTGTAGACGACCTATATCCTTCAGGGCAATACTTATATCCCTCAGGAAGTAGTTCTATACTTCCTGGGGGATTTATACATGTATATACCATAGTGTGTGGGCGTCCCCATACAAGGCACAGGTGGTATATTTCTCATATTCCACCATGGTGGTATATATCGCATAATCCACCATGGAGATTATGCGATATATACCACCATGGTGGTATATGAGAAATACACTCCTCAAGGGGTTAACCAAGAGGTGTGCCCCGGTCACGTGACCAGGTTGAGGTTGCACAACAGCATCCTCGGAAAGTTATTCGCCTTGCAACTAGCAGCACCCAGTTGCAGGGCAAAGATGCGCAGAAGTGGCTGAGATTTATAGTGTACAATCATCCTGACACTAGTGGGTATTAAATTGGCAAGCAAGTGGTAAACCCCGCCCAAGTCATGTTGAATATTGCAATGAATACAACAAAACTTGGCGATCGCTCTTTCGCTCTAGAAGCACAAAGCTGTCCAAGTCTTTGCTACACACTCTACTCAGGTACGCGTACACACTTGGGGCCTCCTCTCGGCCCGTGACTCACCGCTAAATCGAGATCCACGCGAACGCGAGCAAGAAGCGACGCCCACACACTAAGGTATATAACATATGAACCATGGCTTGTCGGTGTGTATGCCGAATATACCACCCTCGGTCTCGGTCATCGGAAGTTTGCAGCCTCGATAAACCCCTCGCTTCGCTCGGGGTTTATCTCGGCTGCAAACTTCCTCTGACCTCGACCTCGGGTGGTATATTCGGCATACACACCTCCAAGCCATGGTTTATATATTACATATCGCCCAGAAAGTCACGCTCACTTCCTGGGGAATATATATATATCCTCCAGGAAGTTAGCTGACTTCAAAAAGTTACCTCCCACTTACCCCTCCGTACGAAAGGAGGAGAGGCTGGCTTCACAGAGAGTGAAGCCGAAGTTGCCTTTGAAGAGATTGCGGCGATTTTATAGCACTAAAGTTTCATGACACTTGTGGGACTCAAATAGTGCGAAACAATGGCGTCTTGAACTTGTGGACAACGAAATAAACCAGCCATAATCATGTAAAGGGAACTATTTGCAGCATCTAAAGGCACGACTAAGTTTGGAGCATCAACCAAGCTCGTCGGGAGGGCCAAGCTCAAGCTTAGCAAAGAACGCGTTACTCGAGACAAACGCCGGGACCGTTCGACAGTGACGAACGACGCCGGTCACGGAATGGCTCATATGGACTTGTCATCCGCCTCCTCGCACAGGCCGGAAATACCTCCTCGCACAGGCCGGAAATAGTCAGACCTTGTCATCCGCCCACCTCCTCGCACAGGCCGGAAATCTCAATTACAGGCCGGAAGCTTCTATAAAGCTCCACCAAAGGTAGCACTATCTGGAGATTGCTTGGAAGATATAGCTGATGGTCCTTGCTCCTGAGTCCTGATGCTGGCGCTGCTGTTTAGCCGTCTTCACGTGTAAGTTAGTACTGTACGTACATGTACCTAGTCACGTCCTAGTCTCGATTACCCTGCACCGTCTGCTATTCCCCACTGATCAACACACACCAACAGTGTGCTAATATAATTTATACATACTAATGTCAAACGCCCTTGCTAATGTGTAGTGTATGTTGTGTGTATGCCTCGGTGTATGTTGTGTGTGTACGTGCCTGCATAGATAAAGATGCCTCGGTGGAATAACCATGTCACATACATGTACACTGCAAGTTTGCAACAAACTGCAGCTGTTATACATTTCTGTACAGCAATCACAATGCAGTATAATAGTTATGCAATCAGAAGCCAATCAGTGCTGACCACTAATTCAACTGGGCGTGTCTATAAAGTTCAACACATACACGAGCGAGATAGCGTCCATAGCTTGCTAAAAGCCTTGCTTACACAATTTCTTTAGAAATACGCTGCTATCCTGTGACTTATCAGCTTCTAGGCAGTCAACTGTGGATAGTTTTGTCTACGGAGAACTCTGATCATCAGCAACTACTGTAGCTCAAGCCGGCGGCGAGCTCAAGCTCGAGCTGTAGGCCTTCGAGAGAATTTCGCTGGACCTACCAAGCTGTTTTGTAGTACAAACGAACTCACTAGCTGTAAGGCAGTCAGCTGTAAACTGTTTTGTCTTTAGAAGAGTCCAGATAGCCGGGAACAGCCATTGAGGTAAGCATCTCACGCCATAACTCACGAACGGAGCTTTAGAACCAACAATTTATCAATACAGTTCCGAGCAAATAGCGATTTCTACCTGTGTTGCTGATATCAGCGCTTAGTTTTTAGCGTGCGATGCGCTATGCCGGCAACGGACAGAGTGACACACACACACACACACACACACAACACGACTACTGTATGCCTCGTGGCTCCGCCCACCGAGGCATAATAAAGTAATTCAGACCTCCCCAATGTCAAAATGCAATACGTGCATGTACTAATCTATGTACATCATGATTCTACATAGAGCAAGGTTGATACAATGTGAATAGATGCCTAGTAGTCGATGTGTAGGCATTAGAGGGTTAAGCATTTTGTTGTGTAGGTCAATATGTGTGTCGTCAATAGCATGACAGTTTATTATCCCTGTCTCTCTCTCTCTCTCTTTCTCCTCAATAACCAGTTGCCATAGCATCTTTGTGTGTCATAAGGATGCTGCTCCCTATTGGTCTTGCATTCTATGCTTGCAGTGCTATGTTGGTGTAATTGTAATACCCAATAGCTAAACCACAAACCAGCAACAAAGTCACTACGTAGTCTGGACAGCAGTTGAGTAAAATGAATTGATGGTTACTGCACGCTAGACACTACCATGCATGCATGAACTTAATTATGTGATTGGTGGCCCGAACTGTTCATGGCTATGTACAGTAGCAGATGGCTTCACCTATAGCTGAACCTTGATCTGTTTACTTGAGTCACTTGACATGGGTTGTCAGCTAGGGTGGCATGGATAGTGGTTAGAGTACTTTTCATCATGGAATCCGTAGCCATCAAAGAGTTAAATTATCGCTCTCCCTCTCCTCTCTTCTCTCTCTCTCTCTCTCTCTCTAATTGTCTTTGTTTCAATGTTTCTATCTCTGTATTTTCATCTGTCTCTTACTCTATACATGTAGCTCTCTCCAAATCTGTCTGCTTTAACTCTCTATCTTACACACATTATAAGCAAAAGCAAAATCTGTGTATGCATGTGCATGAGTGCGTATGTGTGCATGAGTGCATGTGTGTGTGTGTGTGTGTGTGTGTGTGCCCTGTTGGTTCAACTGGTAGAGTCTTGGGCTTACAACCCAGAGGACACTGGTTCGAATCCCAGAGCAGGAGGAAAAAAAAACATCACATGTACTCCAGCCCACCAGCTGACCCATCTGTAAAACGGGTACCTGGTCTTGTACTGGGGAGGCAAAGTTCACTGGCTGTGGTCATGTACAATAGGAGGTCCATGTGGGCACATGTTCACGCCTCCTGTTGTGATCACAGCTGGATGCTCCTGCAAGATGCCTGGCCAGGCTTCAGGAGATACCATCATGCTAGCACCGGCCCTAGAACCTGCTTAGTGCACAGGAATCCTAGCACGTATGTTTCCATCCTTACTGCTGGGTCCGCATCACCACTTGCACATTCATGGTGTGGAATCGCTTCCACATTCGTGGTGTAGAACTCCTCTTGAGGAGGGTGGCGGGTAAACTTTGTCCTTTGTCCTTTTTGTGTGTAAAAATTCACCTCCTAAAATTTTTACAAATAAAACAAGCTCTACTAGAAAAACAAAAATATGATATTATGCGAGATGATGGAATAGTTATAAATGAGCTTCTGCTGATTGAAGGTCAATTGTGAAACCTGAATGAAAGTCAGGTTTCATAATGCGTGCAAGTTTTCCTGCACGCACATTCTCAATCACTTACATAATTTGTGCTCATACTCTCTCTCTCACACTAAGTCTTCATCTCTCAAACTATGTCTGATTGACTGCACTGATGATATCCGATAGATCGAAACAGTCTGATAACTCATGTTGTCGACTGTCTGCAGTTTCAGATTCTATGTTTCTGTTCTCTCTTTTCAATTATTTTTTGTTCAGCAAAAATTAATGTGTTCACATTGTTAAAATGTAGATCTAATCTTACGATTGTTTCAGCTGTGTTCTATCAATAATGTATTTCACATGTACTATACTAGCCTAGCCTCATCCCCAGGCCACACCCTCCTTCCTCGTTCATCCCCTCAGCAGGGGGAGTGGCCTGGAGGCGAGGCTAGTACTATGCATGAGATAAATGCAGTACAGGTGTATCACATTATTATAGCATGTGAGACATTGCTTTGTGTTTGACAAACATGAATCAAACGACTTGTATGTGAACTCTGTGATGCAGTATAGTGAGTTCCGTACTGTGTAGCTGGTGAGCTTTGAGTTAGTGCATAGTGCAACGAATATTCCTGTTTCTAGACAATAAGGTTGGAGAATCAGTCTATGGTAAGGTAACCACCATTATTATTTCATAAATTGTTGCTTTTGTTTCTGTCCTATATTTCTCCGTATTGTACATGCCTGTGTAGAGTAGTTGCTGGGATGTTGTACATTTGCAGAGGGTATTATTTTTAGCTGCTTGTCTATCAGAATTCCATCAAATCGCTGTTGCAGATTCCATGCTACCGTTACACGCTTTGATCATTTTGTCTAACTTCAGGAGATGCCAGCGTTCTCAGTAGACAGCAAAGTTTCACCAGTTAACTAGAATGCAATCAAGGGAATGATCACCGTAGACCCAACAGATGCACCTCAGTACCTCATGGCGAAATAGTTTAACCAGGCGATCTGTAGTTTTGCAGTATAGCTAAGGTTAATACTTCCGATTCACCCGGTATTTTTGAATTACCGCGGCTTAATGAACTTATGTACAGCGCTGAACATGAACATCTGTTACATGCTCACAACAATGTATTCCTGCATTGGTTCAAATAATTTTACCGTAAAACTCAGCGCTTAAATTTATTACTAAAGTTAATACATCATAAGATGCAGCATGCAAATCATTAGTAGTAGTCACAGTGTTTTGGTGACTGATAGCAGCACAAGGAGTATCACCAACTATCTCTCACTAAACATACCATCACTAGTCTACGTACTACTACAGTGCCGCACTGGTATAGTTCAGTGATGTTCTGCACTACCAATCAGACTGAACCAGACTGAAATTAGCATCCATATTATTACCGCCAGGAGAAGGCCCTTTCCGTATGTTCCTGTGGTGTGTGTGATTAGGCGATGATCCAAGTCCCAGATCAGAAATAAAATTAATGTTTCCATCAATACAGGTACATCTGGTCTTGTATGATAACTCATGCCTTTATCCTTTACCACAGCTTTTGTTCCAGTTATTTCCAAATCCTAGCTTTAGTTGCGTTCGGTTACATCTATCTAGCGCTAAGTGCTCTTTGGAATTGATAGCATTAACAATAAAATTAATTTTCTGTGTAAAAAGCTAACTTTTCATTATTTAGATCATACACAATACAAGAGAGCAATGGTTAGTGAATGCTTATAATAAGGGTGAAATAATACCTAGAAATGAATAACTAAAACGGAACGAATAGTAAATTAGCCAGCCTGGGAATGGCAGCATTCTGCAATTCTAAGTGGTCTGTCAGAGACATGATGACATGTTGCACAGCTGCCACGAATACAAGTTATGGCTGAACGTAGGAGAGAGAAGGATAATGAGCATCTTAACCAAGCCAGGGTATACAGTAGTGAGAATTCTCTTTCATGGATATTTGATCTGCTAAATGTTGATAAAATTGTGTTGCCCCTCTTCCCATGCCACCAGTAGTGGAGAAAACAAGAGGGGTAAAAGAGCAATTTTTGACTTGTTTGACTCTGTCACCATATTCTCTTTTCTTTGCTAGTTCATGACGATGATACAGGCTTGAAATACTGGATTGACGATAGCTCTGCACGTTTGGATAAAAAATCCTAATATCAAGAAATGAACATTGCTGGCGTCCCCAGACAATACTAGCTGCTGTTGTACTAGCTGCTGCACTGCTGTTGTACTACCTGCTGCACTGCTATTGTACTAGCTGCCTCACTGCTGTTGTACTAGCTGCCTCACTGCTGTTGTACTAGCTGCTGCACTGCTGTTGTACTAGCTGCCTCACTGCTGTTGTACTAGCTGCTGCACTGCTGTTGTACTAGCTGCTGCACTGCTGCAGTGCAAAATTGAATCACAGCAGTCTAGATATAGTAATGTTTCATACTGCATTTCTAGTAACAGAATACATGAATGCTTAAAACAGCACTCAACTATCTTTACACTGGTCACTACCTCAGTACCAATCCAGTAGCACGTGTTTGGTGCGAGAGAATGTCTTGCATGCTTCCATAGTTCAGCTTCTGCTGCTTGCATGCTTCCATAGTTTTGCTGCTTGCATACTGTGATGGTTCTGCTGCTTGCATGGTTCTGCTGTCCTTCCATGAATATTTTGCTCATGCAGTTACATGCTTCCACCGTACAGTTTTACTGATTATGCTTCCATGGTTCAATGCTACTGATTATGCTACTTGCATGCTTCAATTGTTCTGTTCGATCCCTGATGCATCTGCTGCTTACATGCATCTCGACCGAGGCTTCACACCTTTGGTGCTTCATTACTACTGCAGTTGGTCTAACATTGTTACTACTGCAGTTGGTCTAACATTTTGTTACTACTGCAGTTGGTTGAACTTTTCTACATAGCACACAATGTTATGCATTGTCTAGTAGTATGATTGTTTGTAGCTAATGGAACAAGTCTATGCAGGTTGAAGTAGTGCCGGCGTAGTCTGTGTCGCCAGCGTGGTCTGCCTGACAAGAGGTCGAAGGTGGAGTGTGTTTTAAGGTTACAAAACAATAATACATAACATGAAAAATGACTACATTAAAGTGGTGTTCAATTGGCTTCTTGATATGCTTACCTTTCACATGCGATAATAATGTGATACAACTGTACTACATTTATCTCATGCATAGTACTAGCCTTGCCTCCAGGCCACTCCCCCTGCTGAGGGGATGAACGAGGAAGGAGGGTGTGGCCTGGGGATGAGGCTAGGCTAGTATAGTACATGTGAAATACATTATTGATAGAACACAGCTGAAACAATCGTATGATTAGATCTACATTTTAACAATGTGAACACATTAATTTTTGCTGAACAAAAAATAATTGAAAAGAGAGAACAGAAACATAGAATCTGAAACTGCAGACAGTCGACAACATGAGTTATCAGACTGTTTCGATCTATCGGATCTCATCAGTGCAGTCAATCAGACATAGTTTGAGAGATGAAGACTTAGTGTGAGAGAGAGAGTATGAGCACAAATTATGTAAGTGATTGAGAATGTGCGTGCAGGAAAACTTGCACGCATTATGAAACCTGACTTTCATTCAGGTTTCACAATTGACCTTCAATCAGCAGAAGCTGATTTATAACTATTCCATCATCTCGCATAATATCATATTTTTGTTTTTCTAGTAGAGCTTGTTTTATTTGTAAAAATTTTAGGAGGTGAATTTTTACACACACACACACACACACACATGCACTCATGCACACATACGCACTCATGCACATGCATACACAGATTTTGCTTTTGCTTATAATGTGTGTAAGATAGAGAGTTAAAGCAGACAGATTTGGAGAGAGCTACATGTATAGAGTAAGAGACAGATGAAAATACAGAGATAGAAACATTGAAACAAAGACAATTAGAGAGAAAGAGAGGAGAGGGAGAGCGATAATTTAACTCTTTGATGGCTACGGATTCCATGATGAAAAGTACTCTAACCACTATCCATGCCACCCTAGCTGACAACCCATGTCAAGTGACTCAAGTAAACAGATCAAGGTTCAGCTATAGGTGAAGCCATCTGCTACTGTACATAGCCATGAACAGTTCGGGCCACCAATCACATAATTAAGTTCATGCATGCATGGTAGTGTCTAGCGTGCAGTAACCATCAATTCATTTTACTCAACTGCTGTCCAGACTACGTAGTGACTTTGTTGCTGGTTTGTGGTTTAGCTATTGGGTATTACAATTACACCAACATAGCACTGCAAGCATAGAATGCAAGACCAATAGGGAGCAGCATCCTTATGACACACAAAGATGCTATGGCAACTGGTTATTGAGGAGAAAGAGAGAGAGAGAGAGAGAGAGAGAGAGAGAGAGAGAGAGAGAGAGAGAGAGAGAGAGAGAGAGAGAGAGAGAGACAGGGATAATAAACTGTCATGCTATTGACGACACACATATTGACCTACACAACAAAATGCTTAACCCTCTAATGCCTACACATCGACTACTAGGCATCTATTCACATTGTATCAACCTTGCTCTATGTAGAATCATGATGTACATAGATTAGTACATGCACGTATTGCATTTTGACATTGGGGAGGTCTGAATTACTTTATTATCTATGCAGGCACGTACACACACAACAATACACCGAGGCATACACACAACATACACTACACATTAGCAAGGGCGTTTGACATTAGTATGTATAAATTATATTAGCACACTGTTGGTGTGTGTTGATCAGTGGGGAATAGCAGACGGTGCAGGGTAATCGAGACTAGGACGTGACTAGGTACATGTACGTACAGTACTAACTTACACGTGAAGACGGCTAAACAGCAGCGCCAGCATCAGGACTCAGGAGCAAGGACCATCAGCTATATCTTCCAAGCAATCTCCAGATAGTGCTACCTTTGGTGGAGCTTTATAGAAGCTTCCGGCCTGTAATTGAGATTTTCGGCCTGTGCGAGGAGGTGGGCGGATGACAAGGTCTGACTATTTCTGGCCTGTGCGAGGAGGTATTTCCGGCCTGTGCGAGGAGGCGGATGACAACCCCCTATCGAATGGCTGGACAAACTACTGCAACCTAGGTTTGTTAAGCTGCAAAGGCTACATACCGTATAGCCGGTTATTTTCGACTGGATTTAATTTTCGATCACCAACTGCCGTTCGAAAATTAAATCCACGAAAATTTGAACCATACCAAAAATTTTGAACACCCAAAATTTTCTCCTGCGCTGCAGACACATGCGAACAGATCGAGGCTAGAGCCCACTTCCAACGCAGAATCCGACCGTCGGTAGCAGCGAGCAGCGATAGCAATAAAACTGAACGCCAAGCGCCTCTGTTAGAGAAATGTCTACCATGCGCACTGCTGCACGCGAGAGACTACTCGCACGATAAGCGAAAAGGCGGACACCGCGGTACAGCAACTTATCTTCGACTCTGTGGTTCCATTTAACAATCATAAAATGTGGCTGGACGGTGGCGACTATATACAGTTCTCCAACAATTCGACGCCCGACTCGTCGACGCCATAGAGTTTGAGATGAAGCGAAGCAGGAGCGAAGGAAGGGTAATAAATTTTAGCCTGGATTCTATTTGAGTCTCGTTAAGCGCAGACTTCCTAATTACTTTACTCAACAGGGTTCTCCTCAGTACTCGCGCTTGTGCGAGTAATTGCTTCGTTTAATAGGAGGAATTTCCTCTTGTAAGCGCGGGAAGTCAGCGCGCGTTCAATTCATTCACAGTTACTAAACTCGCTGTTGCAGCCGTTTCAATTGCTCCAACTTAGTCTGAGCTATATAGTACGCTTATACTACCACAAATTACCAAGTTAGCAAGCTATCCTAGCGATCGGACCGCCAGCTGGTGATCATTGACATTGGTCATGAATGACTCGGAAGAGAATGAAGACTCGGACCAAAGATGGTCAGATTCAGATTTTGAATGTCCAGGTCATGGGACTACATTTAAGAGACTTTTGACAGTCAGTTGTCAGTTGTGATCTGAATCTAAATTTACACTTCTCTTTTCACAATTACAGTCATCATCTGAGTCTTGCTATGATGAATCTACTGAAGAATTGACTAAGTTCAAAACCGTAAGTTTATAGTAAAGTACATATCAATCGGTATGAATCTTTGAGTAGAAATCAAAGGAAAATGATGTACCTACAAGTAGCAGTGAGCTTGCTGACAAGAAGTCTAAGCTATCGTAAGACAACACAACATGTTTCTGTCGTAATAATAAACATTTTACAGCTAAAGAAATATTCGTAGCTAAGAGTGCGTGGTCTCCTCTGAACTAACAATTATTTTTATTTTGTATCATTCCCTACACCACTGCTTTATTTCATTGTATTCACATTGTATTCACCCTGGAGTAACACTGTATTAAATTAAATTTCTACTCTTTCCATGTACTGTCAGTGGTTGCACTAAAGTTTACAATCGATATGACAATCTCAGCAGTCACCTGAAAATGGTGCATGGAGTAAAGCTGATGAAAAAGGAAGGGAGGTTCACTTGCCCCAAATGTGACTCTAGTTTTTTTCATGCAACACGACTGAGTTCACACATGACCCGAGAGCATAAAATCTCTATTGGTAATAACTATTTCTACATCAAACGACAGCAATTTTACTTTATACACTTTTATTTCAGTCACTGAAATCATGAATTTTCAAGCAGAGATGAATTTCTCCAATGGAAAGCATTGGAAGAAAAGAAGACATACACTTGGTATATTAAGCCAAAATGAGGAGCAACTAAAAAGTGCAGGTTAATTAGCTGCTATAAGTGTAAGTATACAGGCATCTTATTTTATGCAGAACTATACACTTGTTGCCGCGACGGCAAATCCAAAGTCAAAAAAGCAACAAAAAGAAAAAAGCGCAGTTCCAGGAAGCTAGATGACACTGGATATTGCCTTTCCAGAATGTCTGTTATAGAGAGTGATAGTGGAGCTATTTCTGTTCGTTATATCAAGACCCACACAAATCACAGACTTACATACACAATACATGATGGAGCAGGATCATTGGGCGACACACATCGAGCTATTGGCTGTATCATGCTACTTTCAAGTGCCAATTTTCTTTTGCTGTTCAACACCTGGTTCAGGACCACACTGGCAAACCATCCAACCACTTCGCCATTCATTTCGATACCCAAATCTTGCTGGTAGCCCCTTGGATGGTGTTCCTGGGCCATCTCATTTTGAACTTCATTATGAGATGAATTGGCACTACAACAGCATCGTGTCTGTAGCAAGTGGAAAGGTGTGTGAGAGTATCCCAGTAATTAACCCTCTCCCAGACAAGTTTGTAGAATTGGATTAAGATAGTATAAACTGTATTAAAATTTTAGACAACAAAATTACATTATTTTGCCAAATACTACAAGGTCACAGCTGATGTCAGTCCTGAGACATTCAATAAGCACTTGAGAGATTCGTGCAGTCTGCTTGTGTCGGGTTCGGGAATCATGGAATGGCATAGAAGGTATTATCCAACCATACAATCATCTAGAGAAGTGACAATGATAAAAGTTTGAATATAGCTTTAGGATCTCAGAATGAAACACTTTCTGACAAATAAAACATACACTTGCAACTCACCTATCGCAAAAAAATGCTCATCAGGGTCAACTTGATTGAGATTACATGTTTATTATGAGCAACCTCACCAGACTGCATGTACAGAGGTCGGGGCAGAGTATTAAAGATGTATACTAGCTATTCTAGGTGCTTACCAACGTGCTAGTAGCGCTACCATCTCGTGTCCACTGGCAAAGGCGGTTGCTGAGAGCTCGGCTGAGAGAGGGGAAGTCTCTTGCAATTAGTATCGATGATGACTCGCATAACGCGAGTGCTGAGGAGAACCCTATTAATTAGGAAGTCTCCGCTTAACCCTTTAACCCCTATTGTCGCCTTTTGGCGACATACATACTTCAGACACCATAACTTTATCAAAAAGTGTTAAAATATCCCAAAATTAAGCCAAATTGAAGAATACAAATAACCGCAAAAATTGACCAGTTTTCGGCGCGCCCCCTGCGCTGAACGTTATGGCGACGGCATTTCTATGGCTTCAGTGCAAATTTCACAACATTTTAGGAAAAACAAAATGGCTGCCAAGAAAATTTGGACATTTTGTGGCTTCAGGGTGCTCGCAAACACATTTTTGTGCATTCTCTATGATCTGGGCTACATTTTGCACTCACCAAAACCACTGCTATTTGTGTGTACTTTTCAGCAGCCAGCCCCAAACTACTAACTTTGAGCAAAATTTGACGAGGTCGTTGAACTTTTTCGGCTTCACTTTCGAAGTGGGAGGGGCATATTGACCGACTTGAGTGTGGGCAGTTGCGGCTACTCACTGGGGTAAAAGGACGCAAATTTGAGACCAGTAGCACAAAAGACACACGAGATATTCACGAGAGAAGTGGTCAGCATTTACGAGGTTAAAATTTCAGCTGGATAATTTAGTAATTAAAGGGTTAACGAGACTCATTTTATTTTCGAACGGCGAGTGAGTATCGAAAATTAGATCCAATCTAAAATTTTACTAACGAAATATTTGACCATCGAAAATAACCGGCTATACGGTAACTAAACTGCAGGACCCACCGTTGGGACCCACAGTCCCACACGTATGCCTCAGCGAGGCTTACCGTTGCTGTCAGTTCTTCGGGCGGTCAACCAATTATCACTCGCGTACTCGACAAAGTTGGTTTATTCAGGTTAGTAAACGAACGAAAGTGTGCAGAAAGCCAGTCTTGCTGTTGGATCTTAGAGCTTTCTGAGCTACAAAATAGTTAACCCATGGGTTCCTCGGCAGTATGGATTGTAGCTCAGGAAGCTCTAAGATCAAAGGCACCGCTAGTGGAATATATCCCATACCACATGCGGATTTCAGGGCAATACTTATATCCCTCAGGAAGTAGTTCTACTTCCTGGGGGATATATATATCGCCCAGGAAGTCACGCTCACTTCCTGGGGAATATATATATCCTCCAGGAAGTCAGCTGACTTCAAAAAGTTACCTCCCACTTACCCCTCCGTACGAAAGGAGGAGAGGCTGGCTTCACAGAGAGTGAAGCTGAATTTGCTTTTGAAGAGATTGCGGCGAATTTATAGCACTAAAGTTTCATGACACTTGTGGGACTCAAATAGTGCGAAAAAATGGCGTCTTGAACTTGTGGACAACAAAAATAAACCAGCCATAATCATGTAAAGGGAACTATTTGCAGCATCTAAAAGCACGACTAAGTTTGGAGCATCAACCAAGCTCGTCGGGAGGGCCAAGCTCAAGCTTAGCAAATTTAAAGAACGCGTTACTCGAGACAAACGCCGGGACCGTTCGACAGTGACGAACGACGCCGGTCACGGAATGGCTGGACAAACTACTGCAACCTAGGTTTGTTAAGCTGCAAAGGCTACATAACTAAACTGCAGGACCCACACATATGCCTCAGCGAGGCTTACCGTTGCTGTCAGTTCTTCGGGCGGTCAACCAATGATCACTCGCGTACTCGACAAAGTTGGCTTATTCAGGTTAGTAAACGAACGAAAGTGTGCAGAAAGCCAGTCTTGCTGTTGGATCTTAGAGCTTTCTGAGCTACAAAATGGTTAACCCATGGGTTCCTCGGCAGTATGGAATATACCCTCGGCGGTTAATTATACCGCCCTCGGGCGGTATAACCAGCCTCGGGTATATTAACCAGCCTCGGGTATATCCCATACCGCCTCGGAACCCATGGGTTAACCTATACTTATAGATATCTTCAAAAAGTGTTGCTAGTACCTGCAGTACATACCTGTGCTAGTTTGGCCTTCTCCACTTTGTCGTAAATACTGTGATAGGCATAAATATAACGGTTGATCACCTGAAAAAGAAAAGGATTTTGGATTTACATAGCACATGCACGATTGTCTAACCTTCATCTTCTGTTCTTGGAAAGAGACCTCACAGTTCCATAGGTCCAGTAGGATAGCAAACATGTCCGTTAGTTTGTTAGACGAGGAAGAATCACCACTAGAGGTGTCCTGGAGAGAAAGTTAAATTTCTTGTAAACACATTGTAGATTATATAAACTGTGTTCATAGTCACTGGGATCATGACAATGATAATGCCAACAGCAAACTGTAATTGCCAACACAGATCATTGCATAAAGGAGGAGGATATCATCAGTCACACTGCCACTAAAACACAGCTACCCACAGCTACTGATACACAGCTACCCACAGCTACTGATACACAGCTACCCACAGCTGCTGCTGGTGTTTGTGGTGACATCTCTAGAACACTCAGTGAGTTACAATGATGGGAGAGTGTCCCTGTTATTATGTACTCATGCATTACAGCTGAGAATGACCTGTGTGATGTGTTGGCTGTGATTCGTGATCTCAATGACTGGAAGGACCTTGGACTACAACTAGGCCTTCTCTACTCAACACTGACTGATATCGAGACCTATCGTCATTACAAACCTAGTGAATGCAGGATAGACATGCTCTCAGCATGGCTGCGGCAACAAGACAATGTCTCACAGAAGGGAGTTCCTTCATGGAGTGTGTTGAGAGCTGCACTGCAGAGTATGGGAGAGCATGAGACAGCTAACAGGATCCACAGAAACTGATGGTGAGTTGTGACAAGTACATTTTGAGTGTGTGTCATCTCTCTTATACAGGAGCAGGAGAATGAAGGACACAACCGGCATACATTACAATTCAAATGAATTTTAAGCATTTTTTTGTTAAGCCTCTATTCAAATTTCTAAGCAATCCATATTGCGTTATACTGATAACTAGTCCATAATTATTCTTTATTATTCCCATCTCACCTATAAGTACATATTTCTTTGTTGTGGACGCGTCAGTAAGGTATGTACAATCATACAACAGCTATAGTGGAGCTATTACTCACAAAGAGGCTCTTGTGTAAGCAGTTAAAGATAGTAGGTCCAGAAAAGGTCATAGATTTGATTCCCAGCTATAATAGTATCAGACTTTATCTACTACATCATTATGTACACATAGTAGTTTGTATTAATGCTAAAAATAAAACATCTAAAAATAGTTGTTTTTAAAACATCTATTTTTAGAAACATCTAAAATAGATGTCTCTAAAATTAGTACATGTAGACTACACTATACCATATAAAGTACAATAAGAGCATGATATATTTAGTAACCACAGAGAAGGAGCACTGATTCAAGTCAACTACAGCAAAGATGTCACAGGAACAATTGAAGAGAGATTGTGTGAAAGCGTTCAAAAAAGGATACAAACAAGATGCTGAGAGATTGCTACCACTAATAGAACAACCAGCTGAATTAACAACAATATACTTTTCACCATTTTTTATAAAGAATGCAGAATTGGTCTCTTTGCTACACCTGGCAGCTCACCATGGCTGGATAGATATCATTATTGACCTAATAACAAAGTACAAGTGTGACACCAACTGTAAGGATGACTATGGACGTACTCCACTACACTATGCTGTACGTAACAATCGCCTGGAGGTGGTAAAAAGGTACTTTATCAATGAACAACATTGTGGCCCATTGAACAAAGACGATTTTCCACTACACATTGCTTGTCAATATGACCGCCTCCGCATAGTGAAATACCTACTATCCACTGGTAAAGTGCACCCACTGACTAAGAACAAGATTGGTGATACACCACTTCACATTGCTTGTCACAACGACCGCCTCCGTATAGTGCAATACCTTATATCCACTGGTAATGTGGACCCATTTGCTAAGAATAACGAGGGCAGGATACCATTGTATACTGTTGAAATTAACCGGACAAGTTACCAGTTACCTATGCTACACCTGGCAGCTCACCATGGCCGGATGCATATCATTATTGACCTAATAACAAAGTACAAGTGTGACACCAACTGTAAGGATGACTATGGACGTACTCCACTACACTATGCTGTATGTAACAATCACCTGGAGGTGGTAAGGTACTTCATCAATGAACAACATTGTGACCCATTGAATAAAGACAGTTTTGGCAACACACCACTTCACATTGCTTGTCAATATGGTGACATGAACACTGTTCAAGTCCTCATCAGTGAAACACACCAAAATCTATCATGTGAGAACAATGATGGTGATACACCACTTCACATTGCTTGTCGCAATGACCTGCTCCACATAGTGCAATACCTACTTTCCACTGGTAAAGTAGATCTACTGGCTAAGAATAAGTTTGACACGACTCCAGTTGACTACGCAAGTAGACACGATAACAGTTACGATCTACTGAAACTGTTACGGTCATTTCCGCAATGCAAAAGAGACTTTCCAGTGCACACATACACAAAACTCATCTTAACCCTTTAGGGCCTATAGCGGATTTAGCCGTCATAATTGACTCCACCTACTGTAGACGTCATAAATAGTGTGAAAAGTGCTCTAGAAAGGTCAAATAAAGTTTAATTGCAAAAGCTAACTTTACCTGAAAAAACCCACTGTTTTTCGCCGCGCCCTCCCCACTAAAATATATAGAAGGGGGGATTTTTAAAGGGGGGTGTCCCCCCTTTAACCCGGGGTTCGAAGGGGCGGAGCCCCTCGCCGCTTTCGGCATTTTTGGGGCTTCAGGATGCCCCTAAATGCATACTTGGGCATAGAATATGGTCTAAACTATGCTGTTTGCTCACCTGGACACCACCAGGTTTTTGTATCAGTCACCAGGGCTAAACGAAGACCAAAATTGGCTGAAAAATGACGAGGTCGCAGCACTTAAGCGGCTTCTGTTCCGAATTGGGAGTGGCCAACTCAGAGTTTAGTACATGGTCGTAAACTTTGACATGCAAGGAAAAAACAGTGCTAGTTTGGAACAGCTAGCGTACTGCATGTTGTAGAAATCGCAAGACAAACTGTCAGTTTAGAGCAAGCCGAATTTTCGTCAAAATAATTCAGTCACTAAAGAGTTAACTGGATACAGTGGAGCTGGCAAGACCACCATATCTCAACTCATTCGTCTCTTAGCTAACAAAGCTAGTGGCTTCTTCTCTGTGTTTTCATCAGGTCATGTTACTAATGTAGAATGCCTCACTGCTGGAATCATACCTCTACATGTCGAGAGCAAGGTCAACAATCTTGATAACATGGTAATATATGATTTCGCTGGACAACAAGAGTATTACTCTAGTCATGCTGCTGTACTAGAACGCATCATGAAAAGTTCTGCAGCTATTTTTCTTTGTATTGTAGACCTGAGCCAGCATATGGACAAGATCAGTGAGTCCATACACTACTGGATTAGTTTAATAGAGAATGCCTGCAGCTCAGCTCAGGGATCATCACACGTCATCATTGTTGGCAGCCATGCTGACCTGGTCAAGTCATCACACGAGCTAAAGGAGAAGAGCTCACTAGTGGAGAATATAGCAAAGAGCAGAGTGAAACAGCAGTTGACGTATGGAGGATTTGAAAGAATGGACTGTCGACTGTCGAAAACTAAAGAAGCACGTTACTTCTGCTCTCTCCTCTCGACCAGTCAACAAGCTATACTATCCTTCCAGCCCAGCATGAACTTGTACTGTCACGTGTTGTATGCTTTTCTCCGTACAAAAATGAAAAGAGCCAGCTGCACACTGCAAGAGCTGACCACTGCCCTTATTTCAGAAAAAGATTACTCTTATCAGTCATCTTTACTCACAGAGTCTCTGACCTCTCTTAATGACAAAGGCCTCATCTTGTTTCTACAAAACCAGGAGCATCCAGAGTCTAGCTGGGTGGTGGTGGAGAAAGAGGATTTGCTGAGAGAGGTCAATGGAACACTATTTGCTCCTGATGATTTCAAGCAGTATCGTCAAGTTGCCAGTAACACTGGTATAGTGCCCATTGCGACCCTTGAGGAGTTGTTCCCACAGTACAGCTCAGACATGCTGGTGGGCTGTCTCGAGAGTATGGAATTCTGTCATCCAGTGGACATGTCTACACTTCAAGCCACTAACCTCAAAGCTACTTTATCGTTCCCTCTAACAGGAGCTAACTATCTCTTCTTCCCAAGTCTTGTTAAAGAGCTTCGACCTGACGACCTCCCCTATCCAAGGTTTGGCTGGTGTTTGGGGTGCAGAGACCATCATCAATATTTCAGTAATCGATTCCTACATGTTCTTCTCCTTCGACTTGCATTCACATTTCCTCTGGCAAGTGAGGGCCGTTCTCTCTCTCCTTCTCTGCATGGTCTCGAGCGAACGTGTACGGTGTGGAGAAATGGAATCTGCTGGAAGGATGCATCTGGAGTGTCCACTATAGTAGAAATTGTAGACCTCAATCGTTGGGTCATTGTGCTGGTGTCTGAGAAGACCAAAGAAGCAGCGAAGACCTGTAGCAGTGTCATCAGGATGATCCTCGACCTCCAACACCAGCTGTGTAGTGCTGTGAGCACATGTGAATGTCTCATCTCTCCCTCTCTACTCGACCACTATCCCTTTGATGCCTTGCCTGATACTGATTTATTTACCATGCGTGATGTAGCTAAGTCAATGCTTCTTGAATATGACCTTGTACTGGATCGGAAAGAACGACAAAATGAGCTTGTTACAAAAGATGCTTTATCATGGGAGCCATACTACCTCTTGCAACCCTCCTCTGTGTGCCAGCTCTTTAATCAAAGTATGGCTAGCCAGCCTGTTCCTGATCCCCTCCTCCAGGAGGTACTCAGGTACTACCAGCTGCCCCACCAGAAGCTACAAGACAACAGTGAGCTCAAGGAGTGGGTCAACAAGCACAGCATATTTGCTGGTAGAAACCCTCTGGTGAGTAGCAGTGTGCGATTGTACTGTAGCATGTGATGGTATGTTTCTCTGGTGTGTACAGGAGGTGGCTGAGCTAAAGGAGGAGGATATCATCAGGCACACAGCTACTGATGCACAGCTACCCACAGCTACTGATACACAGCTACCCACAGCTACTGATGCACAGCTACCCACAGCTACTGATAAACAGCTACCCACAGCTACTGATGCACAGCTACCCACAGCTGCTGCTGGTGTTTGTGGTGACATCTCTAGAACACTCAGTTAGTTACAATGATGGGAGAGTGTCCCTGTTATTATGTACTCATTACAGCTGAGAATGACCTGTGTGATGTGTTGGCTGTGATTCGTGATCTCAGTGACTGGAAGGACCTTGGACTACAACTAGGCCTTCTCTACTCAACACTAAAGATGATAGACCTTGAGCAGCGAGGCTTTATTAACAGCTGCAAGATAGAAATGCTCTCAGCATGGCTGCGGCAACAAGACAACGTCTCACAGAAGGGAGTCCCTTCATGGAGCATGTTGAGAGCTGCACTGCAGAGTATGGGAGAGCATGAGACTGCTGACAGGATCCACAGCAACTGATGGTGAGTTGTGACGTGTACATCATTGTGAGTGTGTGTTGTCCCTCTCATACAGAGACAGGAGGATGAAGGAACTATCTCATTATTGTTGTTGCTTAAGTTTTGTTTTCGATAAGTTAGTTCAATTTTATTATTTGTGTTATAAATTTCAGTACTGTTTATTTCATTGTCTTTCTCAACAATTCTCAACAAAATCTTCACTTTGATATCTAACTTCTCTATGCCATACAAAAAGTGACAACCAATCATCATGAAATGGTCACTGTGTAATACGGTCACCTTTCTAACACAGTCACATGCTTAAGTCCCAACTGACAACTTGCAATGAGTCTCACCGCAGTCACACTACCAAAGACGCCTTGGTGTTGTAAAGTCTTGGGTGACTACCATTTTGCAACTCACCTTCGCCAACTAAGACAGCTTTCGAGAATGTACCGTTCACTGTATTCAAGGCACAAGTCCATTTTCGAAGCCAGCAAACTGATCTTCGGCCCTTCTTTACATGAACCGCAATGTTCCTCGCCAGCTTTCCTCATGATCACCAGTTCGTCAGTCTCTCAGTATAGAGTTGTTAGCTTGTCTGGGGATTCTAGAATGCAAATTTGGCTCGATACTATAGTTTTGTCGCAGTCATAACAGCTGTTGCAGTCGTAATCTTGTGCTCCAATGAAGCGACAACATGCATCTACTGTACGACAATAGACCCATTGCGCGTGACATCACAATCATGTGACTGGACGCCATATTGGGGGACAGGTAGCCCCTCTCATACCTCTGGTACAGCGACGGAAGCAGTAAACTCCAAAAAAACTTGCCTGCAGAGTTTACCTATGATTGTATCTACACAGTCACTTCGCCGAATGTACATAGCATCGCTAAAACTGTTGTCCCCCAACGAGTACGAAGACACACGGACGTGCACGACTGTGACGTGGCATGCAATGGGTCTACTGCACGACAGCGAAGAGAAATTGACATCAATCTTGTCATATTTATCGTAGGGCCTTATATAAAAATTGCTATAGTTATGAACTTGAACATACACGTACATGTACATGTGAGGTGGGGGAATTAAATTTACCAAAAAGGATTTACCAATTTTACCAGAGCCGGCACTCAAGAACTATCGTCTCTGTATAGTAGGTAGTTTAACTTAAAAAGCTGCTAAATGTAAGATAGAAGGAAGATACTCAACATACTAAACATGAACCTGATGTGTGTTATATCAGCAAACACTCACAAACCTGATCATTAGTTGCTTGGTTCTTCTTGAGGGACTCCATCTGTATATAGTATGATCCGATAGTCAGTAGCTCTTCCTCCAGAGCCGTGAGTCGTGACCTTGCGATGTCGAACAGTATGACCTTCCCCTCCTGGTCCCACACCTGTATAGCACACCCTCCTCCCACTCCATTACTGGTCTCTTCTGTGTAGACATATATAGTAGTCGTCATGGTTCTCCACTTCAAAATAGCTCATGAAGTCAGCTTCATTTAGCCTGAGACAGTAGAAAAAATTGAAAACTGGTGAGGGACCATGCACTAAAATCATAGTGTCACTTTAATGCTTTCATCATGCAAATACATGTACTTACAACATGGTTTAGCATTGCAAGAAATCTAAAATCAATTTTCTGTGCATTTAATCTTTGTGTTTTATAGGGACCATTTCAAACTCCCGCAATGCCCATTAAAATTGCTTTCTTGACGATCTGTTTTAGGCCTTGGGATTAATTAATCCCAGTGAAAATTAATGTACTGTTTGCAACACAATGGAATTTCCAACAACAATGCATCCAATTAGAAACTGAGGAATGATTTATTGTACACAACAACAGTGAAACTTGACATGAAAAGTGATAAATACACCAGGGCAGTGATACTGTGGAGCATAGACCAGGGCAGTGATACTGTGCAAATTCTAAATTCTGTGTTTCTGCTGTGCTTCTACATGTATAGTATCATTAATTTTTCTAATCTCATGGCTGACTCTGAAGTATCGCAGCCTTGTACTCAATAGTGGAGGAGATCACCTAACGCCTGCTGTAGTAAGAAGATACTGTTGCTACTGATGTGGAACGTTTTGTTTAACCTATCATGGATTGTACTACCACTTTACAACATCTTTTGCATTTTTTACATTTTCATTTGCTCCATTTATTGGATGGCTTGCTGACGTTAGACTTGAAAGGTATGAAATTACCCCACAGCGACATCTTAAAACTTTAACCTTTTCTCCTCTCTATCTTCAGATCACACAAAATGACGTTTTCCAGGGCAGGAGCAGCAGCCATGGGGAAAACAGCGCCTTGCTCGTAACGAAGATACTGCTTCTTCTTCGGCATGGCGGGCAACACGTGGTGAGAGGGGAGGTGCCTCGGGAGCCCACGTGGACGCAATTTTGCTGAGTAAGCATTTTTGCTTGGTTCCAGCTCAGCAGTTCTCACTTCTTCAAATTTGCTATGTAAGCATCTGTCACTACATTCATTGTATTGTTCATTCGCTCTTTTTTATAGTACCAGCAGCGCCTTTCATTGTCTTCGTTATGCCTAAATTTTAGCTTTGTCGAATCTATTGGTAAACCTGGTATATTTTTCTCTATCGGCTTGTTTAGTTTGCGTGCATCGAACGTCAGAGAAACAAGTTTAGCCTATGAATCCTCCTGTTGCTAAAGTACCCAGATTAAGGTTTGTTTGTTTGTGAAAGGATTACTGACTGACTTGTCTTTCAAAATACAGTTCACCGAGTGACGATATGGAGATTAGAAATGCTGAAGAAGCTGTTGAGCAAAAGATAGATGCTGTTGAGAAAAGGATCGAGCATCTTGCTGATGGTGAAGAGAAGAGAGAGGAGCTGAGAGATGAGAAGAAGGTGCTGATTGATGAGAAGAAGGAGCTGAGAAAGAAGAGAGAGCTGATAGAGAAAAGGGGAGGAGCTGCTGAGATGAACGGTAAGCAATAACGATAAGCATAACCAATACCAATTTCTTGGGTCTAATACAATGTAGCAATACCCTCAACCAAGTGTTTGCTCGAGACTCTGATGACCATGGCGTTCCCCCTTGTCCGCCAAAACGAAAAAAGCTCAGGAACCTATAATAAATCATGAGTTGTGCTTTACGTGATTTTTGTCACTTGGGCCGTGGTCTCGTGTGAGACCATGGAAAAGCAGAAAGTGGGGTGGGACAAATGCGAAGCGGGAGAGGGTCTAGCAGTATTGATAAGCACCTACTTACAAAAGAATGTGTGCCCTTATCGCCTATAGTGTAGTATTTTGTCTTAATCAATATCTCCCATATTTTTCAGGCCCTTCTAACTCTGATCCCCTTGCAATCCTGGAAACCGATCAGAACTGTCTCATCAGAAGCATTAGATCGAAAGGTGAAATGTCATAATACGATTATATTAACTTTATTACTAAACTTTTAGACGAAATGGTAAATTATATTGATCGTACCTGTTGTCCAATTGAATCAACTTTGACAAAGTTAAATGCAAGTCAACAACGCTTGTTCCTCATTGGGCCATCCAGTTCAGGAAAGTCTACCACATTGAATAAACTGTGGCTTACTGCAAGAAGCAAGAATCAGAAAGCTTATTACGTCGATGTTGAAAGTGATGATGGTACATTTTGCAAGCCGGAGGAACCAGAATTGTGCTTTGTCGACAACGCACAAAAGCTTAGAGAACGCAAATCCCTTATTAGAGCACTAAAGCATTTTAAGAGCCTTTGCTTGGCATTCTCACCTACAGTTTTGGATGAGACAGGAAACTCTCTGTCCAAGTGTCCATTCAAATATACAGGATTGGTATGTTTCACTCCTTTTTCTACTGAAGAATTTTCTGCTTATACTATTAAAAAACCTATCCCGTTGCCTATTCACGATGTAAACGTATTACTACCCGGAGTTACTTGTTTGGCGTCACACCATATAGACAGACAGAAAGCAGAACTTCAGATGAATTTGGCAATGCTTAACCACCTTTCACAGATGTGGCACATTCTAGGTGAGCCTCAAAGAAAGAGTCTTTTAGCACTGTATCTTAACTTTTTACTAAACAAGGATATTCACCCATCTCTGGAATATCATTTGCTAATCAGTGGTTTGTGTTATTTAGAGAACAATAAAATCAAGTCTCCGTACCCAATAGAAGATTGTTTAACTTATGCAATTGGAGATTTAGCCAACCATTATCGCACTTTTAAGACATTCAACCTTGGAGGTGCAGTGGAGTTTCTCTTCAGCGTTTCTGCTCTAACTACAGGCATTACTATTATTAGGGAGGCACGGTAGTGCCTCCCTATGTAGGGTTGAACGAGAAAACAAGATGGCGGCTACATACAATGTATTAGCGTTCAAACGCTGATATTTCGCCTGGTCATGAATTGTATACGTCAAAAGACACTTAAATCTGCTCTCTGGCGTTGCCCCATCTTACAGTAGCAAGGAGATTGCTCGAAGTTGTTACTAAAGTGACGAACCTGGAAACGGTGAAAATCGTGTTTCGTCATCTTCGTTTTCTTCTTCTTCTTTCTTTCTTTCTTCAGCGCGCCTAGCGCCTTTACGCGAGCAATGCCGAGACCAAAACACCCATGAACAGTCATGAAATTCTCCTGGCAGGTGCCTTTTGAACTTAGTTTTTAGCGAAACGTCGATATAAATTCCGCGATTTCTCGATCGTGATCCATTGTCAGCTAAGTGTTAGACGCCATTGATGTGATTGCGCAATACGCACGTGACCAAGCAGTGGTTAGCGCACGTGACCAAGCACTAGCTTGAGTATCGCCGCGCGCCTTATGGATCACGGAGAACACATACATGTACATGTATTTGTCTGGAGTCTTCGAAGAACGGTAAGCTGGTATAGGATCACCATTCTGTGCTTGCCAGATAATTACAACCGCCGTACATGTCTAAAAACAATTGTGGGCGGGGCTCGTATCCACTGCATGCATGTGTAGGCGAGCTGATATGTACAGCATATAAACAATTATTATTAGCTACAAGTTTAAAATTCTTAATAATAAAGAAAAGCCACCAACAACAGGAAAACTAAACCAATGGTGGAAACAAAGACAGCTCAGTACGTGCATGATATTGAACTGCACTTCGCTGAAAAAGAAAAAAAGGACACAAACAAGAAAATTAAAAAGATTTCTATCGAAATCAAAAGGATGTAGGGTAGTGAAATCTACCACTGGTCCACAATGTAAACTAACAAGGAACAAGCGTGGAATGGTAACACGATTGACTTGTTAACAGACCATAGATCCCTACATCAGTGGCTGTACATAAGATCAATATTTTGTCACAAGCTGAATGCACATTAGGTGTCAGTCAACAGCAACTAGCTGAACTAGCTATAACCAACCACAGCAGCCACTGATGTAGGGATCTATGGTCTGTTAACAAGTCAATCGTGTTACCATTCCACGCTTGTTCCTTGTTAGTTTACATTGTGGACCAGTGGTAGATTTCACTACCCTACATCCTTTTGATTTCGATAGAAATCTTTTTAATTTTCTACACTCCATGAATAAGGAAACAAAAATTATTTTAAAGCCTCAAGAATACGAAAATCAATGTAGTATGGGAGAATTACCATCGGTGCAACCTGGTAATACCTGCAAGCTAGTCAAACTAGTTGAGAACCATCCGGCCATCGATTTCATCTTTCTTCATAATCCTGGTGGTTCTACTTCAAAGAGTTTGTTTTTTGTACAAGTCTCATCGCGAAAGTACTCGGAGCGTTCTATAGATTCAAGATATAGTTCTATCCATTTAACATTCCAGAAATCGTGCTTCAGTGACAGAACTCCTTCTAGTGTTTACTCAGAACTATATGGTTGTAGTTTAGTGGAATATGTTTATGCAACAACATCTTCAGTAACTACTATCAAGGAACAGTCAGTGTATGTTTGCCAGCTAGATGATTAAGTTTTAACAAGACAGTCATTCTCTATCATTCAAAGGTTCAAACCCTCATTTGTCATAGGTTCAAACCCTCATTTATCATTTGTTGAAACCCTTTGTCATTAACCCTCGGCGCATGCGCGAGGGTTACGGAAATTTTTGTAAACCGCGCCCATTTCCGGTCAAAATTCGTGTCCGAGCCACGTTGTTGAACACTCTGGTTCATAGTGGAGTCACAGATACTGTCAATCAGCCGTAGATCAGTGTACTACTTTTATTAGTAATAATCTTGGAGGGGCACTCACTGTGGTTTTGGGGGCCTTGCCCCCCAGGCCCCCTGTAGAATCGCCACTGCCGCAAATTGACTGATCTTACAAGGTGGCTATGCAAAATCGAGTCAACCCCAATTTGAGTGACGGTTCTCTGGTCATTATTCCTGCATCAGAGACAGGAGTGGAAGCCGACTACTGGGTGTCCCCTAAACAAGACACAGAGCACGGTATTTATGATGTGAGGCCATAATTTATGGGGTATACTCATCAAGCAAGTCTGACTATGAAGTGTGACATTTTACTTTAATATTATTGGTGAATGAAGTTTATATTAATTTCTTAATCAGTGTGATATCTTTGTCATGATCAATTACTTCTAATTCTGAAACCCTATAGCTGCTTTATGCCAGGGACGAAGGTGTCTCTCCTGTACCCCTTCCGCCTGCAAAAGCTTGAGGTGTGGCATCGTACACTCACCCTTTGCTAATCTGGGTGTTGCATACACCTGCCAGGTATGATTTGATTGTGCTAGGGGACAGTCCCTCTTGAGCTAACGCTGCTAATTTGATTCTAAGCCTCCTTGTCTGCACTCGCAAAGTAGTTTAGCGCTGATCAGTGAGTACTGCACTAGTGATGGATAGTATTTTTATAGTGGGGTCCTCAAATCAGCAAGCACTGTTCAATTGCAAGCATCATCCCAACACTTACGTTTTTATTAAAACTTTTTACAAATAGTAGTATCTCAGTAAGTGATATGATCTTGCCATGTGAGTTTCTACTTTATGACAGTGTTACCTATGATGCTAAAGACTGTCATATCAGTTTGAATGCTCCTATCTCTTGTGATAGTGACTCTACTTCACTCGGAGTCGCTGTGCGTAGTCTTCCACCAACCTGACCAAGATGAAGATGTAGCTGTAATGGAAATAGTGTATGAGTCTTACTGATTTGGGTCTAGTTACTCGTACACCGGGAGCTGCACTGTGGAGAGCTCGAGTACCTGCTGGATGGTGTACCCTAGTGAACAGCTGTGTACCTAAACCATGAAGATAGCACAAGTGAATACAATTCAATAAGTCTCTAGACACATTGAACCTACTAAAAATAATTCATTACTGTCTATGATAACAATAAATTATTTGTATTTTATTACTATTTATTTTTGCTCACTATGAGCCCCTGGCTATTGAGCGTTATTTCTCATGGAAAAATGAATTAATTTAAAAACTGGTTTGGGTCAGTGGTGAAGTGTTGCTATTTTGGTAGTCTAGCATGTAAGCTCCATTGACAATAGGCATTTGCCCAATTACCAAAGTTGCCCAGGCAAAACAGTAAGCATGTACGAGTAGATATAAAATTTGTGAATTGAGTGAATATGTGACTGTTTATACCAGTCTGTGGGCGCCGTGAGTGTTTGGGTTCATCGTCCACCTGTAGTCAACAAGTGAAATTATTGCAGAAAGTGAAGTAAAATCACTAACCAAGAGCTCTTCAAGTTGCTCAAATGCATCCAGTTTCAACTGCTTCTCTTGTTTGAGTTGTTGCCGAGCAAGAGAGAGAGTCTGAGATAGAAAGTTAGATCATTTGGATGACAGAAAGCACGAGGGTCACCTTTGCACTGCGTGCTCGGCTGTGCTCAGCTTTCCTCTTCTCTCTGTGCTGTTCAGCTACACAGACAAGAGAGAGCTATCATGTTAATGATCACAAAAGCTGGGGTCTCACCTTCTAATGATTTCAAAAGTCTATTTTTCTCTTCCAACTCTTCAGCCTGTTAGCAATTCAGTAAACAGAAGGAGGTCAACCCATATAAGCTGCTCACCATTTCTGATATCTTTGAATCGAGTTGAGATCTCTGTTCATCACGATTCAAGCTACTCATCTAGAATGAACACAACACAACATAATATTATTGTTGTTCTAGAACAAACAAAACCTTGTCCTTTAGTCCAGCAGCATAAGCTGATGTTCTTCGCTGCTTCTGAAGGTACAAATCGGTGCAGGAATGTAACGTGTACGTATCTGCTCACCTCTGATTCAAGCTCTTTTAGTAGCAATGTACATCTTTTCTCCTCTTGAATAAGATTCTGAAAGTGCACATAATAGTCATCATCACATTCACTAGAGGAATACAATTGCTGGTAAAATGTACCTTTTGCAGAGCCTGTATCTGATGGTTGAGTGACTGTCTCTCATCATTTGACTCTAGTTCAAGCTTGCGTAACTTAAACTTGGTCTCTTCCAGCTCATTCTCTAGCTCGGCAAACTGGAGTGAGAGAAACAAAGAAATGACTATTTATTTCACATGTCAAAAATTATTTTGAACACCTAAATTAAGTTCGTAAAACGTTATTTGAGCACTTATCTACAAGTGGGAAAGACAGTTGTTGGGTGTACCTGGTGATCTGTGGATGCTATCATCTGCTGTCTTCTCCAGTGATCCAGTGACCGGAGTTTTGTGATCTGAGTAGCAGAGGAGGAGATTAAATAGCCAACACAGCATAAGAAATATGATGCATTGAATGCACTTTAAGGTTTAACCAAGACAACAATTTGAATCTACATGTAAAATTTTGTAACAGTCTCATTTTGAAACTTTGTTGTACGCTAGAAATATTCAAATTTATATGCAAACAGAGAGATGCTGTAGATATCTAAGTTCGTTGTCAAGGGATGAAAAGTCATGCACATAAATTCATGTGTGTTCATATACCAAAGCATTTAGATGAATATTCTGATCTTGCACGTAGTGAATGTCACTTGGAGTGATGGGTGGAGGGATGGTGCTACCAGACATCTTCTCTCTCAGTGCAGCTATACTAGAGAATGCTTGCTGCTTCACATTGTACAAACCAGAAACAGTCTCCTTGAATAGCTTCTTCCTATGCACATAAGAAGGAACAAAGTCACTGATTTGATCACCTCCATCGAATAAGAATAAGAGAAGAAAATATGTAGCAAGAAATCAAGGTGTGAGCAGGATTAGAAGTAGCATGACAACGAGGTCTACGTAACCTTGTGTTGCATGATATTCAACCAGCCTCGAGTATATTGCGTATTTCTATGGGTTAACCTATAGCATACCTGTACTGCTCATACTGGTCCTTCACAGACAGAGATGATGATAACAGCTCACGCATCAGTGACTGATACTCTCTCAGTATCTGCTTTCTCATCTTCTCCTCCTGAAAGATAGATATATAGTAACATTAATGGTTTACTACCAGTCTACCACAGTACTCTGGGAATGTGTGGATGCTCACTGCTCACTATGACAAAAGGCAGGCTCTACCACTCTAAAATTAACACTTTAAAAGGTGCTGTAAACTTGGAAATGTTTAGTCACGTGTAATAGCTACACCACTGGTGTAGTCAGGATAAGCCTCGAGAGAGAGTGAGCAAGCACATTCACACATGTACAATGGATACAACTGCTCAATGATGGATGCTACAATTGATGACCAAGCCCGGGATATATGAACTCTAGCAGTTGCTTACACTTTGGTTCAGTTGTTGTTGCAAGCTATCCCTCTCAAGACGCAATCCAGTAATTTCTAAAAGAAAGAATACAATATGAAATTGAGTCTATTACCGTAAAGCCAGAAGTTTTGTTGGACTAAAATTTTGGTGATCGTCAAGCATTCGCCAAAATCTGGTTTTTCTATTACAGTAATATGTGAGCCAGGTGCTCAAAATCTGATTCATTCACAAAAAATTGACCCTCCAAAATGTCCCGCTATACGGTATGATACAATGAACCTAGTATAAGAGAGTGAGTGTGCTCAGCAACTTGAACAATATTCTCCTCTCGTGATTCTGTAGACAACTTCTCAATTTGTTGCTGTTGACCTTCAATCTCCTGTAGATAAGAAAGAGGGAGAGAGAGAGGAAGGAGGAGGGAGAGAAGAGAGAGGGGGAGAGGTAGAGGTAGAAGTAGAAGAAAATGGAAAATTGTACCACATACCTGGTTTTTGAGGTACAGCTGATGATACAGACTGAGCAAGGTTGACTCATAGAAAGTTGCATACCTATAGAAAAGTAGATGATAAAATGCAAGAAAGCACAAGAGAGGGTGAGCATACAGTTGATAGCATTCTCTTTCTCTCTCCAGCACAGCACAGGAGAGCTGGTTCACACATGACATGAAGTGATCCTATAAGAGTTACAACATGAATTATCTATTGCAGATATACCAGGAGCTACTGGATATACCTGTGGTAGTTCAACCACACCAGTGGGGCCTGATGTGGCAGCCATCTTGGAGTGCAGGGAATGGAGAAAGTCTTCCACCAGATGAGGACGAGGAACACCCATGATCTCCTTCATAGTCTGTAACACAGAAAGGAAAGAAAATTTTTTCGAGCACCATTTCATTTCTATGCAGCACAATTGTATTGTGGTTTCTTGGTGTGAAAAAGCACATACACATGTAAGTCTAATTCACAAATTTGCTCCAATTATGATTTACTATCTGTCAAACATACACTTTTCTTCCACAGGTCCAGTGGCAGTGTCTCTGTGTCTCTCTGGTGTTCCTGCAGTGCTTGCTTCAGTAGACTGCTCACTAGACGAATCTCCTCCTGCAACAACAACTGGTCCACCATATCCTTCAAACGAGACAGCTGTACCAGAAAGAAGAGAACAAGGTTAAGGATGTCATTGTGAAGTAACAAGCGGACCAAAACAGTCAAATTTCAGTGATTTGTTCATTCATCAAAATTACACAAATTCAAACATTTGTGGTATAAATTTCATGAAACTAGGAAGTCATCTATTTTTTATGATACACAAAACAAGGGCAAGTGTGTAAAATAGGTGATACAGCAAAATAAGGTAAGGAAAACAATAAAGTTAAGTTAGTCCATGCAGAAGCCCATCCTCTTATGGGCTCCTGGTCCATGTCATGTACTGTAGTATACCTGTGTTTCACGTAAAGCGACTTCATTGAGTGACCTGGATTGTTCAATATCATCAATAGTGATGTCAGTATCAGTCTGTACTGTGGTAGTAGACAAGCTCTCAGTAACTGTATCCTGTGAATATAACAAACAAAGAAATTAAAAAGATTTCTATCGAAATCAATAGGATGTAGGGTTGTGAAATCTACCACTGGTCCACAATGTAAACTAACAAGGAACAAGCATGGAATGGTAACACAATTGACTTGCTAACAGACCATAGATCCCTACATCAGTGGCTGCTATGGTTGACCTAGTTGCTGTTGACTGCTGACACCTGACGTGCATTCAGCTTGTGTACAGCCACTGATGTAGGGATCTATGGTCTGTTAGCAAGTCAATTGTGTTACCATACCATGCTTGTTCCTTGTTAGTTTACATTGTGGACCAGTGGTAGATTTCACAACCCTACATCCTTTTGATTTCGATAGAAATCTTTTTAATTTCTTGTTTGTGTCCTTTTTACTTTTTAGAGAAGTGCAGTTCAAATATCATGGACGTACTGAGCCGTCTTTGTCCCACCATTGGTTTAGTTTCTTGTTGTTGATGACTTTTCTTTATTTTGAACTTGTAGCAAAAAATAATTATACTACCAGCTCGCCTACGCATGTATGCATGCAGTGCATACGAGCCCCGCCCACACTAGCTTGTTGACCTGTACTGTACGACGGTTATAATAATATCTGGCAAGCGCAGAATGGTGATCCTATAGCTTACCGTTCTTGGAAGACTCCATATAGATATGTGTTCTCCGTGAACCATACGACGCTGAGATACTCAAGCTAGTGCTTGGTCACGTGTGCTAACCACTGCTTGGTCACGTGCGTATTGCGCAATCACATTAATGGCGTCTAACACTTAGCTGACAATGGATCACGATCGAGAACTCGCGGAATTTATATCGCCGTTTCGCTAAAAACTAAGTTCAAAAGGCACATGCCAGGAGAATTTCACGACTGTTCGTGGGTGTTTTGGTCCCGGCACTGCTCGCGTAAAGGCGCTAGGCGAGTGGAAGAAAGAAGAAGAAAACTAAGATGACGAAACTCGATTTTCACCGTTTCCAGGTTCGTCACTTTAGTAACAATTTCGAGCAATCTCCTTGCTACTGTAAGATGGGGCAACGCCAGAGAGCAGATTTAGGTGTCTTTTGACGTATAAAATTCATCACCAGGCGAAATATCAGCGTTTGAACGCTAATACATTGTATGTAGCCGCCATCTTTTTTTCTCGTTCAACCCTCCCTAATAATGCTAACTTTCAAAAATTGATATGCAACTCAAAAAATATATACTAGACAGGTAACAGAAGTCAAATTTATTGCTAACTCACAGTTTCAGCATGTGCTCTCAGAAGTGCCTTTGCCTCTTGTCGAGCTACTATCCGACGAGCCACATTAACAACTTTACTCTGAAACAGCTCATCCAAATGACGTGCCTCCTTGGTCACTGTCTGAGCAGTCACGCCCACAAGACTGCACCCCCACTCCACACGCAGTTGCTCCAGTTGCAAACACACACAGAGGAACTTGCAGATCAGTTTAGTCGACGGTATAGGAGGGAGGGGAGGGAGAGGGGAGGAACATACTGATACACGACTAGCACTGACAGGTCCCCAGGCACTGGATAGTGAGACCTGAGACAATCTCCTGCTGCGTGAGATGCGTGGAGGAATAGAGGAGGAAGGATGCTGAGAGAATAGTGACGGAGAAGGGTTGAACCGTGGAGAGACCGAACGAGTTATAAAGTTACTAGCGAACAGTACGTCTTCCAGTAACAGAGATAAGCCCATGAGCTCCCCACTGGCTATTTGACTGCAGATAGAAGAAAGAAACATGCAAACAAATGTATAGGAAGTTTCTCGATATACAGTGGAACCTCTCTAAGGCGGACACCATTGGGACCAACAAAAATCGTCCATATTATAGAGAGGGTGTCCTCTGGTCAGGGGTTTATTATACACATGTACATTATATGGGTTATATTTGGGATTCAGTAAGTGTCCATTAAGGGATGAGGGTGTTCTCTAAGAGGGGTTCCACTGTATACAGCAAGAACTATTGTTTTTTTTTTGCAAAATCGACTTATCGCATATTCAAGTATGATGAGAAATGAGTACCGCAATGTCTTTGCACATGCGTAAATAGCTAGAATGTACTAACTGTTTAATTATGTGAATATGAATATGTGAGACAGTAAAATTGAATTATGTCACTTCTTACCGTCCTCTAGGGTCGAGAGATGCTATGGAGAGGAACACATGAGAGTAGACATCAACAAACTGGACACTTGACACCAGACACACTCCATTACTGATGAGAGAAAACATAAAAACTATCATAAACATGACAGAGGATTGATTTTTAGTTTGAAGAGGGCATACTCTGCTGTTCCCATAGAAACTTTGTTTTATAAAAATGACAAAGTACAGGAAAGAGATTACTTTATGACTGTAGAGTTCGAAACTATACACAATTTTGTCGCTAGCATGTACTATGTTCTGCTCTTTTTGCGCAATTGCGTTGCGCATTTTGTCAATTGCTAAGTTGTGTACCAATTTCGAAATTGCGTACACTCCTGCACAATTTGGAAACTAGTCTTGTTGCATGTTGTGTCAGCTGCTACACTGTATGTAGACTATGTAGCTGAGACTACAGTGTAGTTTTCATTAGTACACTATGAAATGTCAGTTTCTACTGGAGCAGCTTTATAACAGGATTTTGATCGAGTTTACTGACCGTTGTACAAACTGTCGCCATGGAAACAAGGTGTCACATTCTCCGGTGTGAGTGTGAGGAACTGGCATGAGTGGGTGTGACAGTGGACGGGGCTGATCAGCATTGTAGTACAGCCCACTCAGCGATGGAATACACACATCATCTAGTGTCTGAAAGAGTGGAAAAGAAGACTGAGGAAATGCAACAATATTTTCTATAGCAGTAGAAGTACAAAGTACAACATTCTTGATATGCAGTGAACTATAAGCAAAAAAATTCTGTCGTAAAAAGGTTTTTTTTTATTTTTTTTATTTTTTTTGTTGCTCGAATATAAAACGTGTGGTTATCATGCAATCAACGAAAATCTTTATGTGCAAAATTTTCTAGGTCTACGATATTAGTGACTAATAATATTCTAAAGCATGTGGTAGAGTGTGTCTCTCTGTACCTTGAGTAGATCATGAGTACCATTGACTAGTAGAGTGTGTCTGAGATAATGATTCACTACTACTGTCTGTGAGTGAAGTAGACTATCACGCTGCAGTACCAGGAACTGAAGCACCTGAGCAGACAAGAGATATAACATCTTTATTGTAGAGAAGTACATATACACTGTACAAGAACAAGAGTGATTGAAGTGAAAACATCAAAAGAATCAGGCAACAACAGCATTATCATTGCCGGTCGGCATTGATATGAAGGGATGACGGCGAATTAAGATGGCGGCTACTCATGTGTGAAAATGAGTTATCGCACATATCTCTACTGTTATACATTTACTGCATTTTAAAATTACCCTCTCTAGCAGTTGTCATGGTTTCTTTACACATGTTTAAATTTCTCAAAACGAGACAAATTTTGACTTATTTTGTGCCCTCAAAAAAAACAAGCCCTAAGGTAATAGACAAGTTAACTTTACATCTAAATTATTTTCTATATTCAACACAGCCAACACAGTTTAGCAATGCTTGTGTAAGTGAAAGATAATGGCGATGGTGATGTGGTATGATGATGACTCACATCTTGTGGATCAGTAGGATTATCAAGCTGATTGATCTGAGACTGCAACTGATGAATATCATGACCTGAAGCACAACATACACAATCAATAATAAACACCAAAAACAAAGAAAGATTGCGCTTAAAATTTTCCTGAAACTTCTCATTGAAGCACAAAAAGTTAAACATCGATCTCATTTTTAGCTTTATACATCAAAATTTCCAATGTTACTGTACACAAGTGAATAGATACATGATGGCAGGAGTCACTCACCAATGTCTTCTATTCCAGCATATTGAACTGATGAGTTCAAACACATGTTAGCTAGCTTACTGCTGGCAGAGTGGTACATGATGATATCATACAATATGGACGATAGACGCTACAGAGAGAGAGAGAGGGAGAGAGGGAGAGAGAGAGTGAGGAGAGAGAGAGAGAGAGAGAGAGAGAGAGAGAGAGAGAGAGAGAGAGAGAGAGAGAGAGAGAGAGAGAGAGAGAGAGAGAGAGAGAGAGAGGTAGAGAGAGAGAGAGAGAGAGAGAGAGAGTGAGAGAGAGTGAGAGAGAGAGAGAGAGAGAGAGAGAGAGAGAGTGAGAGAGAGAGAGAGAGAGAGAGAGAGAGAGAGAGAGTGAGAGAGAGATGTTTGTACATGAACCAAAGTAGCTACCGTAAACTTGCTTAATTTTTACAAATAGCATGAGTGCTTTTTGATCGTGAAATTTACTGATTTAGCCATCACATACATACAGGGCAACGCCCCAACACATGAAATTTACTGAATAAAGCAAATCTAAAGCATATTAACTTACGATATTCGTAAGCTAGACTAAAAAGCACTGTGTGGAATTCTTACCAGAATGTGAGTGAGTGTGTCAGTTGTCTCCTGTATAGACAGTGTGTTGTACATTGTAACCACCTGTATAGTGAGAGAGAACATATAGAAAATTAAAAAGATTTCTATCGAAATCAAAAGGATGTAGGGTTGTAAAATCTACCACTGGTTCACAATGTAAACTAACAAGGGACAAGCATGGAATTGTAACACAATTGACTTGCTAACAGACCATAGATCCCTACATCAGTGGCTGGTGTGGTTGACCTACTTGTTGACTGCTGACACCTGACGTGCATTCAGCTTGTGTACAGCCACTGATGTAGGGATCTATGGTCTGTTAGCAAGTCAATTGTGTTACCATTCCATGCTTGTCCCTTGTTAGTTTACATTGTGAACCAGTGGTAGATTTCACAACCCTACATCCTTTTGATTTCGATAGAAATCTTTTTAATTTTCTTGTTTGTGTCCTTTTTACTTTTTTTAGTGAAGTGCAGTTCAAATATCATGGACGTCTTTGTTCCACCATTGGTTTAGCTTCTTGTTGTTGATGGCTTTTCTTTACTTTAGACTTGTAGCAAAAATAATTGTTATGCTATACTATCAGCTCGCCTACGCATGTATGCATGCAGTGCATACGAGCCCCGCCCACACTAGTTTGTTGACCTGTACTGTACGGCGGTTATAATTTATATCTGGCAAACGCAGAATGGTGATCCTATAGCTTGCCGTTCTTCGAAGACTCCATAGAGATGTGTTGTCCGTGAACCATACGGCGCGGAGATACTCAAGCTAGTGCTTGGTCACGTGCGCTAACCACTGCTTGTCACGTGCGTATTGCGCAATCACATTAATGGCGTCTAACACTTAGCTGACAATGGATCACGATCGAGAAATCGCGGAATTTATATCGCCGTTTCGCTAAAAACTAAGTTCAAAAGGCACATGCCAGGAGAATTTCACGACTGTTCGTGGGTGTTTTGGTCCCGGCACTGCTCGCGTAAAGGTGCTAGGTGAGTGGAAGAAAGAAGAATAAGAAGAAAACGAAGATGACGAAACTCGATTTTCACCGTTTCCAGGTTCGTCACTTTAGTAACAATTTCGAGCAATCTCCTTGCTACTGTAAGATGGAGCTACGCCAGAGAGCAGATTTAGATGTCTTTTGACGTATAAAATTCATCACCAGGCGAAATATCAGCGTTTGAACGCTAATACAGTGTATGTCGCCGCCATCTTTTTTTCTCGTTCAACCCTACATAGGGAGGCACTACCGTGCCTCCCTAATTAGTGTCACTACAGAGCTAAACAAGGCTATCATCAAATTTTACAGAGGATTGAAGCTACGCAACAACCTTGAGTACAGATATTTTACATTTCTAATGCGCTTTACCTCAGACACATGAGGAATGTAGAACAAGTTGAGCAAGCTCCGCCCATCAGCTGAAAAGATTGCACGAGGACGACCATACGATGGTCTAAGAGACAAAGAGCAATTCTATAAAAGGCTAAATGACCTAAAACTCACTTGGTTGATTCCAGTACAGCTGGAATACTTAAAGCACCAATAGTGAAATACGCCTCTCTAGAAAAGTAGCAAAATTAATGATTTTAGTCACAGATTTAACAAAAATACTACACACGCTTGTATGATGTATGAGAATGTATGGAAGGGGCTATTGCTCACGACATACCTTGTGCTAGGATACTTCATCAGTAGACTATCCATCTTCTGATAGACTAGTGTGATCTACAGCAACACGTTCACAGAACAACAAATTGCAAGAAACTGTTACCTGTTGACGAAGAGAGTAACAAGCCATCGAAGAGATCATATTCACACAAAACTCACTGATCAGTGAACTGAAGAATTAACACATGTATGAAAGAAAATCAACACATAATGGTGTTGGTTCTGACCATTTTATCTTCTCAACCTCTTCTCGAGTGCGTGATTGTGTTGATTGAGACGAGAATTTAGCCATCATGTGATCTCTGATAGCACCCTACAGAATGAGATGTAGCTTATCATTCCAAGGAGGGTACAACCGTGGAATATATGAAAAGAAAATTAATAGCTACTATTGCACGCATGAATTATACAGCCAAGACAGCTCTAAGTTGTACACTCCTGCTCATGGATACTGTAGTATCAAGCAGTATAAAAATGGTCCGTGTGAGTCTCGATCTCATGACCTTCACGTTATCAGCACGACGCTCTACCGACTGAGCCAACGGACCCGCACACTACACAGAGCCGTATGGATTGTAGTATGTGAGATGGAAAAAAGTTGCTACTACATGAAAGACATCCATTACAGCACAATGACAAAATTTGTCATACACCGTACTATAGTACTGTATGAAAGTACATACCTTTTCTTTCTGAAGAGACACAAATGAGTTCTTAATGACAGTAATGAGCTGGAGCTTCTCACTGTGCTGAGATGCTGATCGAACAAGGTCAGCAAATGTACTGTACTTTCTGTACAATGATATAGATAGGGTATGTCAGGAAGGGAGAGAGAGAGAGAGAGAGAGAGAGAGAGAGATCGAGAGAGAAAGAGAGAGAGAGAGAAAGAGAGAGAGAGAGGGAGAAGGAGAGAGAAAAGAGCTGCTGTACTTGTCTTCCTCCATGCAGTCCAGCCGTATTGTTTATGATGAGAGCGTTTTGTTGACAACCAATGAGTAGTGAATTCTGAGCAGTTACCTGAAGAAAGAAAGAAGCATCGATTGAAAATGCACATCACACACTGAAATATCTAACTCACTTGAGCCTGCAATGTAGTGATGACATTCTGCAATCCATTCCGACTAGTAAGAATCTAAAAAAAACAAATTAGAGACCGAGTATCATTATCATCGTATGTAGATGCTTTTCTGTGCATTGTTCAACTAATACAAGCACAGTGAAGCACTCGATCACACTGTGTAGTGTAGTACCTTCATCACATCATCTCGTGATCTGAAGCTGAATCGTCCCAGTTCTCTGTCCTCTAACTCATGAACTGCTAATGGAACATAGTCTATGCTATACCTGAGAGATGGGAAAAGAGATAAAATTATCATTTTTATCTAAAGTATAGCAGCTCTCAAGTGACATGATAGCTAACATGGGTATTGCACAATTCATGAAGTACAGCCCTTGCTCAGACAAAAACAGAGAAGATTAGGCTATAAGAGAGAGAGAGAGAGAGAGAGAGAGAGAGAGAGAGAGAGAGAGGGAGGGAGTGAGTGAGTGAGTGAGTGAGTGAGTGAGTGAGTGAGTGAGTGAGTGAGTGAGGAAGAGAGGGAGGGAGGGAGGGAGGGGGGAGGAAGAGAGGGGGAGAGAGAGAGAGGGAGGGAGGGAGTAAGAGAGGGAGGGAGTAAGAGAGGGAGGGAGGGAGTAAGAGAGGGAGGGAGGAAGAGAGGGAGAGAGATATGGTACGTACCTGTCTAGCTGTGTGGTGTTCTTGCTATCGCGAGCTAGTCTCACAAACTCCTCCAGCTGACGATCAGAGGGAAGATGAGAGGAAGAGGTGAGGGGTTGGCAGCGAAGGTATGCATGGCTCTTCTCTTCCTCAAGACGAGTCAGCTGGTCCCTGTAGAGAGCGTGGAGTACAGCTGTCTTCTGAGCTGCAATCAGTAGAGTGTTGCGGCTGGTCAGTAACTGGAGACAAAAAGTTGCATTACAACAATGCATTGATCGAGTGGGAATACTGTCTACAGTATAGTACCGTGAATAAATAACTAGAGGTTGAAACAAGTGGTCTCATATTTGTACACTACATTCAGTACATGTATCTGCTTACATGTGTCAACACTAGAACATGAGTGTCATTGCAACACAAAAAGTGACGTTGCGATAAGCCGCAAAATATTCGCAATATGTCGCAAAGGTCAGCGAAGCGTATGCTAGGAACATTGACATTGAGAACAGAATAGTGTTGCATTGTGTCACACTAAATTGTGACTTCCAGTCGACACTAGGTCTTGTAGCAAACAAGTGTTTATTTACAATGTGAATTATACTAATCAGAGTCCAGTATACATGGTGGATGCTCTCTCAAGTACTCCTCCTCCTGGTCCATGTACCTCTCATAGTGTTCCTCCGCTATGGCCTGTATGTTGATCTCTCTGTTCCTCTCACGTAGTGTGTAGCGCTTGGAAAGGACCAGAAAGACCACAAAAAATGCAACAAGAATTAAAGAAACTGTCAACTGATTACACAGAGTAAATATAAAACGGAAGATAAAAATTTCAGTAAGAATAACAAGGCCTCGAAAAGCTATCATTATTCCGATAACAAATCCTTTCATCTTGTCTGGTGACTGAGCAATAATGAACTCGTACACTAAGGCAGCAGCTATGGTTCCACCAATACCGTACAAGATACAAGGACCAAGCTTCCAGTACCACTCCACATAATCACCTGGATCAGTAGCATCATCTGCTAGTACTTTACAAGACAAGTATCTCTGTACATCATCAGAGAGTATTACACCAATTGCTCCTAATACTGACAACAGAATGAATCCAAGTGTACACGTGAATAAGCCAGCTCCAATGCATCGTAACATACTTGGACTACAGCTGTGGAAGCATCGGTACAGCAGGAGCTGATACAGTGGAATCAGTACCACAGGAAAGAGCCAATTTATGATCGCTTTATTCAAAATTAGATTGCTATCATAGTCTTTGAAAAGAAACATTGAAGGACTGCTCTCTAAAAAGGTCACACTGACACTCAAGCATGTGACCAAGGGAAGCAAGCGTAGGACAGTCTTGACATCCTCTACCTCCTCCTCAGTGAAGGGTCCTCCGAATTTCTCCTTGCCATAGTCCATTCGTGTGGGCTGTTCCTCATCAATATAGGTGAAGGCACTGCGTCTCTCAGGGTATCTGTGCTTCCTAGTGTAGTTGAGTACCTGTATGATGAGCTTGATGGGGTTAGTGACCTTATGACTCCTGTCCAACCACTGCTGACACAAGCAGTCACTGATGATGATCACAGCAAGAGGAACAGCATAGAATAAGCTAACCACGCTTTCCAAACTACTTCTCATACTATAAATACCAATAATATCAGACAAACAAAGACCAAGATACTGAGCCCATATATACCAGCGCACAACTGAACCAAGCTCATCTGAAGTGGCACCGATTATCTGATCTGTTATAAAGGGAAGCATGGCTGCTGAATAGCATATGTAGTCAAACCCAAATACGACAATTGATACATACAACAGAACAGTACTCAGTGTAGAAACACCTCCTCCAGTGAGCACAGAGAAATAGTACAAGATACTGGCAAGAAAAGAGGAAAGTGTAGAGAACCGAATAACTCTGTACCTTCCAAATCGAACATCAGCAAGCCAGCCGATCAAAGGACCAAACAAGTAGGATAGAAATACCAAAACATGTAAAGACAGCTTGTTAGGTATTGATATCGTAAGCAGCACAATCCATGAGAAGGTAAGCAACACCTGCCATACCAGTAGCAACAGTATCTTCTTACTACAGCAGGTCTTCAACCACTGCTTCCAACCATTGGGACCAGAAGACAGTGATACCACTCTAGGACCAGCCATTGACTAGAAAATATCTACCGGGCAGTGAACACATGTTTAGTAAACTCAAGAGATGAAACTGAAAGTTGTCACAGAAGATAAGTAAAAGGTATGCTGTCTGAGTCATGCTAGAAGAAATATCCCTTATCAATCAAGTATTGAATGGTTTTACGAAGCATAATGTACATCACATCACATCTGGTGTCATACACGTACATGTAAAAATTAAACCATTAAACTATTATCTATTAAACTGTTATGAACAAAAGAATGATATTAAATATCTTTCGTCATTACATTGACTGCCGTATCACAATTATTTGTCTAAATATCATTCGTTTGTTCAAATATACTACAATAACAGTTTAATAGATACTGAAAATGTACACACACACAAACAAATAAAATACCCAACCTGTTTGTACTGCAACCTGTTTGTGAGTGTGTCAGGGTTGGGATTACGTAATGGCTGTTGAAAACAAAGTGATGATGTCAAGTTCGATTCTGTGCTGAAGTAATTCGACTGAGCATAGATACTAGGTCTAGTTGACTTTGCTATAATCAGCCTGTATCTATATTTTTATTGTCAATGTCAAAAATTATTAATTGTCCCTGAATACATGGAGAATACCACTAAAATACCATTACACATTTCAACATTATTGTGATAAGCACACAGGTATGTTAGTCATAAAACAAGCTGTGTCAGCCAGTTCTCAAAGAGATGTTGCTCAAGAAAACTTTCCAACAGCGAGTATCTTGAAGAGGATCAAGCTAAGACAAAGATGAGATGCTGAAGATGTTCTCTCCTCTTCTGAATCCGTAGCTCCATTTGTTTCCAGGCACCTTCTTCTATTGTTTTATTCCTTGCCAATTGCCAAAAAATATCTGACCAGAGCTATTGCAGATCTTTATCTTGTGATTACTATCTAACAACAATATAAGGAAGTGCAGTCAAGCCCTGATCAATGATAGTCGGCTAAATGTGGAATCGAAGGTTGTCTCTAAAGAAAGTAAGAAGAGTTAAGGATTAAGGACGTGAAAGATCGAGGACGTGGATTAAGCACATTAAGGATCAAAAATGAAAGATGTTACAATGATTAAGACTTGAATTTCAGGATGATTCATCTTTCTGGCTAACACTAATCAAGTTAATCAAGTATGCCGTATATCCAGCCGCAAACATACTCATAATCCAAAAGAGTAAGATATTATGGATTAAAGACGAAGTTAAGAATTAAGCATTAAGGACATCTGCATCAACAGCATTTTCACATGCTGGAATAAAAAACCCGGCAAGCTAGCAAAATGGGGCAAGGATTGTCAAAAAAAAGGACAAGGAGGTGTTGAATATTAAGATATTACGAATTAAAGAGGAAGATAAGAATTACATCTGCATCAACAGAATTTTCACATGCTGGAATAAAACTCCAGGCAAGCAAAATGGGGCAAGGATTGTCAAAAATAGGACAAAGAGGTGTTAAATGTTAAAATATTATGGATTAAAGACAAAGTTAACATTAAGGACATCTGCATCAACAGAATTTTCACATGCTGGAATAAAAAACCAGGCAAGGAGAGCATTCCCACATGGGCTCCAGAAGAGGAAAGATACAGAGAACGTCTGCATGCAGCATCAGAAAGAGAGATTCAAGGCAGCATCAGAAGAACTAGACCATATTCAACATAGTGCATCAGATTGAGAAGATCAAGAGAGCAAGCATCAAGAATAAGAAAATATCATCCACAGCTAAAGTGACATCGAGAGAAGAATACATCAAAAAGATCAGGAATTAACTTGATCATCGAAATCTAAGAAAATAAAGGACATTAAGAATCAAAGACATAGATTAAAGACATTAAGAATCAAGGAAATTCTGATCAAATTAGTTAAGTATGATATGGATTCGCCGCCGCAAAAATACTCATAATCTGAAAGTGTTGAATGATAAGACAGTTAAGAATTAAGCATTAAGCATTAAGGATTAAGACATTAGGGATGCTCACCATCAAACAAGTCATTTTGTTAAATAATTACTGCTTTATTATCTGAAAGAGGCATTAGGATTTTATAGTTAAGATTTTTAAAATAGGGCAAAGCACACAGAATCATAGTGAAGGAGAAGAGCCAGTCCCACATGTATGTGAGGAAGAATCAACAGTACCACAGTTTCCAGGGGGCTGATTCAAATTGGAAGAAAAGCATTACAGCTAGTACTGTGTCAGACTAGACTGAACAGCCAAACATGATGGTTCAATGAAGATCATCCCATGCAGCAGCAGAATACAGTACTGAAGTATGTGATGAGCAGTATAGTCTCATGACTGCAGTAACAGGTGTGATAGGAACTCACTGCAAGGAACAAGAACAATACAATGACGACTAATAGTGCAACATTCCTGTAACTACTAAGTGTCATGTGAAAGTAAGCCAAACAATATTGCACCTATGCAGGTGAAAGGCAAACAATATTGCAAAATCATGTCATAGTTGTCAGTTTCTTCTTTTAGGCAGTATTCTCATGCTTTCAAAAATAATATAAAGCAGGTTTGCAACTATAATACATCACATGTACATTTTACATGTAACTAACGTAGAGCAGTTGTAAAGCCAATCATACACACATGTCCGTGAATGTAGTAAAGTGATAAATACTCACTTTCTAGACATCAGAAGAATGAGATTGGACCATCTACATAGCAACATCAGAAGTTCAGAAAAAGGCATCTACAGCAACATCAGAATCAGAGTCTAATCAGAAAATCAGAAGAAAACAATCAACAGCAACTCAGAAGGTTAGGAAGAAAGGAATCAGACTCTCTACAACAGCATCGAAAGTAATTATGAACTGAAGTGACATTGGGAGAAGAAAGAAAAGCAGTTCTGGATAGTAAGGACAAAAATGGGACTTACTATGCAGTTAGGTAAAAGAAAATTAAAGCATCTTATTCATTGAACTATGAACTCATTGTTATTGCAGTCATTAGATTACAAGAAATTAAAAAGATTTCTATCGAAATCAAAAGGATGTAGTGATGAAGAAATCTACCACTGGTTCACAATGTAAACCAACAAGGAACAAGCATAGAATGGTAACACGATTGACTTGCTAACAGACCATAGATCCCTACATCAGTGGCTGCTGTGGCCAGACTATAGCTAGTTAAGCTATTTACTGTTGACTGACACTTTGAATAGAATTCAGCTTGTGACAAAATATTGATCTTATGTACAGCCACTGATGTAGGGATCTATGGTCTGTCAGCAAGTCAATCGTGTTACCATTCTATGCTTGTTCCTTGTTGGTTTACATTGTGAACCAGTGGTAGATTTCTTCATCACTACATCCTTTTGATTTCGATAGAAATCTTTTTAATTTCTTGTTTGTGTCCTTTTTTCTTTTTAGTGAAGTGCAGTTCAATAGCATGCATGTACGGAGAAGTCTTTGTTTCCACCATTAGTTTAGTATTCCTGTTGTTGATGGCTTTTCTTAAACTTGTAGCTAAAATTGTTAAGCTGTACGTATATCAGGTCTGCCTAGTCGCCTACGCATGCATGCAGTGCATACGAGCCCCGCCCACACTTGTTTGTAGACCTACACGGCGGTTATAATTATCTGTAGGGTCCGCAATGAAAAAAATCGACTGTCACAGATTCAGCGGGATTGCGTCTCAGCGTGTAGAGTGGGTTGACCCGAACATAGAACAGGTAAAGAGAGAAGCGCCAAGTCCTTCCTTTTTGCAGGAAAAACAAAAGTTTAGTTTAGCTACAAGTTTAAGTTGGCCAGAGGCGGGGCTAGAAAATGGCGGCAGACGATGCTGACTCCCTTTCGCAACTTGCGATGTCTAGTGCCCCCTCATCCTCTCCTGACTGGAATATTGTTGATTCGGAGCTTAAGTCTCTCTTAGCCCCGACATCCTTTGCTTTGGCGTGTGATGATATCTCTCCAGAAGATGCCGGCGACATGTTTTCTACGCTCGTAAGAACTCATCTCGAGGTCTGGAATATTATCAAGTCAGAACCGGAGGATGCTGAAAGGAAAAATACCCAAATTCTGCGACGTACAAGAAGAATTGAGTCGACGGCTGAAAACCTTCGCTTACTAAAGAATTCGACAAGAAGACGAATGAAAGACGACCCAAGATCCTTCTTCAACGTGGTGAGAGCACATAACTTAGTGAATAAAGAGAAAGAACGGATGTTAAATGTAAGGGCCCTAAAGTCTAATGAAAAAAGTTTTAGAAAAAATCCTTGGCATTTTGCAAAATCCACCTGTGAGAAAACAACAGGGCCCTCAAACACTGAGCTTCAATGTTCCAAATCTGTAGCCTTTGCTTTTTTTAGCTCTTCTTTTGATGGTACCGAGAGCTACTCAGGTTTTCCGTCCTGGATTGAAGAGGTTATTCCATTGCCCGAGGCTGATGAGCTTTTGCCATTTGATCTTTCCCCTATTACACCTGGGATGATAAAGGGCTTCTTAAAAAAGAGACCTTCCAACTCCTCTCCCGGTGATGACAAGATTTCTTATCATCATCTTAAGAAATTGCCCTCCACTCATAGCTTTCTGGCTACACTCTTCTCTAAAATTCTATTGAGAACCCACGTTCCACCACATTGTTGGTCCCACGCCAGGATCAAAGCTATTCATAAGAAAGGCGACTATCAAGATCCTTCAAATTTTCGACCAATTGCCTTAACCTCTGTGGTGGGAAAACTCTTTCATAAGATTATTGCTACTCGGTTAGAACAGTACATCAGAGAAAACAACCTAATTGATATTACTCTGCAGAAAGGTTTCTTAACTGGTATCAATGGTTGTATGGAACATGTCTTCTCAATACAGTCCATAATGAGTAATGCAAAAGAGAATGGTCTTCCCCTATGCCTGAGCTTCATTGACCTCAAGAATGCTTTTGGTTCCATTTCACATGCTTACATTCTTGACATTCTTGAATACATCCAATTACCATCTGAAATATGCCTATATGTCAGTAATCTCTATTCGTCCCTTACTGCATATATCTCTACCAAAAGTTGGTCCACACCTGTATTTAAAATCTCCAAAGGTGTCTTCCAAGGTGATACCCTTTCTCCTCTTCTTTTCTTATTAGCCTTTCATCCGATTATTGCGTCGATCTATCGTCATCCAAGTCCAGGTTTTTCCCTATATTTGAGAAATTCGGAGAAAGAACATGTTGACCCTCCTTCCGTTGGTAGCTATATTTATGCGCTATGGAATGAGTCAGACTCTGATGAGAGGTGCGGTTGGTACTTAGCTAAAGTCCTGTCTTTAGATCCACAAGGTTTAGCTACCTTGCAGTACCGCTCTAAAGGCTTACTTGAATCCGTTGACCTTGCTACTGTTAACTGGTCTAAAGCTAAAGGTAATGGGAAATGGTTTCTACCTGTTGGTGGTCCGTCTTCACCCGAGCCATCTTCTAGTATCATTCGCTTTAGTAAACAACATAAAGTGAAAGGTTTTGCTGATGACCTGACTATAATTTCTTGCAATCAGAAGGACCATCAGGAAGTTTTGTCATATGTTGACTCTCGCTGTAAAGAGGTCTGCTTAACTATCCGACCTGATAAATGCTTTTCCTATGTATTTAATGGCAAAAAGACCAAGGATACATGTTTTGACATTGGAGGCGGTAGAACAAGAAATGTTAGCTCAAATCCGACCTCCTTTTTGGGCTCCACTGTCGGTGTTGGCAGTCGTACTACTGTTGATCTTGCCAGCAAATCTCTATTTGATGCTTTTTCCTCTCGACTAAGAAACATCAATAATGCAAACGTTCGTGGAGAATACAAAGTTTGGATTCTTCGCCGATATCTTATTCCATCCTTTCACTACAAGTTTGCTGTTGAGAGAATCAGGAAACGTGAGATTAAGAAGTTGAATGCAATGACCACTAAGTTGGTGAAGCAATGGCTTGGACTAACGAGATCAACAACTACTGCAGTTCTCCATCATCCTGCAGTTCTCGACATTCCTTTTCTATCTGACTACTCTCTCAAAGCTAAGTTAAACTATTTATCATCTATTTCTCTTTCCGAAGATCCGCTAATTAAAGAGATTGCTTCTTGTTCTTTATCCTCCTCAGCAATTGGTTCTTCTGGGGAGATGGCAGCTACTTTGCAACTCGCCATTAATTCAGTTGAATCTGTCAACCGGAAAACTCTGCCGAGAGCAATCAGGCAGATAGTAAAACAAAAGTCAACTGATCGCTGGAATGAACATCTCCATCAACTCACGGTGCAACGAAAATTTAAAGATGCATGTGATTTAGAGGATGATAACAAAGTCTGGCACCGTATCATTGATGGCTTACCAGCTGGTCAACTATCCTTCATTCTGAGGGCGGCTTCTGATACTCTTCCGACCCCTTTGAACTTAAAGAGATGGAAGTTGATTACTGATGCTAGATGTGATCTATGTGAACAAAAGAATCCAACATCTTTCCACATTCTAAATGGTTGCACTGTTGCTCTCGAGCAGGGTAGATATACATGGAGACATGACAGTGTTTTGTTGAAGTTAATGAGAGGCCTGTTAGACGAGTTTGACCCGAATATTAAAGTATACTGTGACCTTGAGGGATTCAAAGCATCAGAAAATCCTCCTGCTACAGTCCCTCCAAGTTTGGTCAGTACGACAGCAAGGCCTGATATGGTGATCATAGATGGCTCAAAAATCACGTTACTTGAACTGACTATTCCTCATAACTCACCTGAATCTCTCAGGGCAGCACATATACGAAAACAATCTAAAGTCAACTATGGCTGTGTGCTAAGTGACCTCGAAAGATCTGGTTTCACTTCTGACTTGGTTACCCTAGAGATTGGTTCCTTGGGTCATTGGAGATTTAACTTGGCCACTCAACTTGCTTCACACCTAGACCTTCCTAAAGCAGTTGTGAAATCTGTCTTGGACAATGCCGCAAAAGTTTCCATTGCTGGATCTCACCAACTATTCCTCGCCAGACACGACAAACATTGGGCAAAGCATACCTTACTGTGACATTTATTTATTATTATTATTATTATTTTTTTTTATATATCACTTACTGCTTTATTATCATTCCGACCTATTCATCCTTGCCAGGACCGTTTTTGTCATGAGCTATGTTCATTTCTTCATTACGGTATCCTGTAGTCCTAGGGTACATGCTTTTCACATTTACTGCATTCACACAAATTGCCACTTCTATTAAAAAGTTGGTTTCCCCCCCTTAAAATAACGTGGGCGGAGCTAGCCAATCGCAATTAAAATGCTTTTTATTCGAACAAAATTCAACGCCGAAGCTTAGTGATGTTCGTAAGGACGCTCAGAATCATACTTTCAAGAATTCCGAGGTCTTGGACGTCGCAGCGTCCTTCGTGTGTTGTTTCCAGGTCATAATTTGAAAGGGGGCGGGGCTCCCGAAACGGCGAAAAAATACTCTTTGGGCTCGAGCGCTTTTGTACATTGTGCTGCAGCAAGCCTATTGCAGATTTAACTAAGTTAGGTGACACTGTATCTACATAGCAAGTTTTATGACGTTTATGCATTTCCTTCCATCTAGCTCAAAAATTTTAAACATTTTTTTAGCCAGATGGAAGGAAGCATGTAAAGTTTATAACATTTGCTGTGCAGATATATTGTCACCTAACTTAGTTAAATCTGCAATAGGGTTGCTGCAGCACAATGTACAAAAGCGCTCGAGCCCAAATAGTATTTTCTCGCAGTCACGGGAGCCCCGCCCCCTTTCAGATTATGACCTGGAAACAACACACGAAGGACGCTGCGACGTCGAAGACCTCGGAATTCTTGAAAGCGTGATCCTGAGCGTCTTCACCAACATCACTAAGCTTCGGCGTTGAATGTTGTTCGAATAAAAAGCATTTTAATTGCAAGGCTAGCTCCGCCCATGTAATTTTAAGTATTTTTGTTTTTCCTGCAATAAGGAAGGACTTGGCGCTTCTCTCTTTACCTGTTCTATGTTCGGGTCAACCCACTCTACACGCTGAGACGCAATCCCGCTGAATCTGTGACAGTCGATTTTTTCATTGCGGACCCTATTATCTGGCAAGTGCAGAATGGCGATCCTACACGAGCTTAACGTTCTTCGAAGACTCCAGACAAATGCCGGGTGTGTGTTCGCCGTGATAGTGATCCACACGGCGCAGCGATACTTTAGCTGCTTGGTCACGTGCGCTACCCATTGCTTGGTCACGTGCGTATTGCGCAATCACAATAATGGCGTCTAACACTAAGCTGACAATGGATCACGATCGAGAAATCGCGAAACTTAGATCGCCGTTACGCTAAAAACAAAGCTCAAAAGGCACATGCCAGGAGAATTTCACGACTGTTCGTGGATGTTTTGGTCTCGGCACTGCTCGCGTAAAGGCGCTAGGCGAGTGGAAGAAAGAAAGAAAGAAAGAAGAAAACGAAGATGACGAAACCGGATTTTCACCGTTTCCAGGTTCGTCACTTTAGTAACAATTTCGAGCAATCTCCTTGCTACTGTAAGATGGGGCAACGCCAGAGAGCAGATCTAAGTGTCTAAAGACGTATAAAATTCAACACCAGGCGAAATATCAGCGTTTGAACGCTAATACATTGTATGTAGCCGCCATCTTGTTTTCTCGTTCATCCCTACATAGGGAGTCACTACCGTGACTCCCTAATACTGCTCATCGATACATCAATACCAGTAACAACTGGTTATCATCTGCAACAGAAGATAAGATGATGAAGATTAATATGGAAGACTTACCATGAATAATTGAAAGGAAAATAGCATGTCTTGTTCATCAAATAAACGTCAAAACTCGTTGCTTTTTAGGCTGCTCTGTTGCGCAAATTCAGAGTAATGAGCGATGACAGCGGAATTATTGTTATAGTTGTTAAGGGGATGGATTGTTTTAAACTAATATTTAGTTATTATCTGAAAAGAAGTTAAGCAGATGAAGATCAGAACATGGTTGACTTACTATGAAGTTAGCAAAGAACATCTTGATCAACACAGACTTGTTGTCGTTGCTGTAATAGGACTGGACTATTTGACACACACCATGGTACTGTCGAATCCTGGTTTATCATCTGAAACAGCAGATAAGAAAAATTAATAAAGATAAGAATAATTATGGCTGACTTGCAGTTTTAAGAAAGGAAAACAGCACTTCTTGCTTATCCAAGGAAATTACTTATTTGTTGCTTAAAATTGCTCATCGTCTGAAAAAGAAGATAAGACAATGAAGATTAGAATATGGCTGTGGACTGACTTACCTTGCAGTTAGTTAAGGAGAAAAGAATGCGATACATAGACCTCGCCGTAATAACCATAATGGGGCTTGACTGCTCATCAATAGTTCAGTACCGTATTAAAATATTAACATTGAAAATCTGAAACAAAAGATGAAACAGTCAAGATAAGAATATGGCTGACTTACCTTGTAGTTTAAAAGAAGAGAACAGCACATCTTGTCCAGAACTTGCTGCTGTTGCTACCATATAGGATTAGACTGTTCATCAATGCTGTCATAACCATTTCATTAAAATTCTGAAACAGGTATCGGTAAAAAACAGGTAAGACAATATTATGGTTGACAGACTTACCATGCAGTTAAAAAGAAAGAGTATCCATTCCATCAATAAGAATTATAAAATCTTGAATCTTCATCATCCTGGCTACTGTCTTGAGCTGATCAAGAACACACAAGAGTCTGGTATAAGGATGACCTTGCAGCAAGTTGCAAAAGAAGAACTGCTGTCGGTAAGCAAAAGTACCATCCCTCACAACGACTAGGAGCAGCGGTCAACAAGAAGTTGTCCGTTGACAATTGCAAGAATTTGTCGAATGATAACAAGATACATTGTAGACCAGCGCCAAACGTTTTTACGTAACACCTCAATTACCAAATATGGCAGTATGTGTGTTTACATCTACTTACCACATGTAAACTATTTCAATACCATCCTAACAAGAACTTGTTACCAAGCTACATAGCCTCGCCTCTGCGCTACTTGTTACCAAGCGTCATAGCCTTGCTTCTGTGCTACAAACTGAACGTTTTTCTAGTATGTCTACTACCACAATACTGATCTTATAAAATTATAAAATAAATGGACTCTCTCTGTACCACTTACTTGTAGCACGTGACATGATGCCTGTAGGCGAGTTGTCTGCTGTTCAGTTGGTGTGGTTGGATGATGACGGAGCATGTACTGCTTACAGTAGAGAGCTAGTGTGTCAACTAAAGCATGAGGATCCTCAGTATGAGGAGAGGAGAACAACTGGGAGAGAGAGAGAGAGAGAGAGAGAGAGAGAGAGAGAGAGAGGGAGGGAGGGAGGGAGGGAGGGAGGGAGGGAGGGAGGGAGGGAGGGAGGGAGGGAGGGAGAGAAGGGTATAGGGAGGGAGGGAGGGAGGGAGGGGGAGGAGAGAGAGGGATCATAAAACCGTAGGTACCATACACATACGACACTATTACCACCCGGCATAGCAGTGAGTGCTAATGTACAGTACCACTAGTGCACTGTCACTCACATTCTGGTAAGTCTCACTATTGTAGTCCACTCCAAACTGGTAGCTCTCCCACTTCTCTCGAGCCTTCCTCCACAGACGAGAGTGAGTAGTGAGCACAGTATCATTGTCTTTAGTAGTTGATATATCCATCTAGAGAGGAGAAAACACCAATATCACACACTGTATGTCATAGTCTTGACTTAATGTTGAAGAACAATGGAAGATAACTAAGCAATACAGTACAGTACAGTACAGTACAGTACAGTACAGTACAGTACAGTGCAGTACAGTACAGTACAGTACAGTATAGTACAGTACAGTACAGTACAGTACAGTATAGTACAGTACAGTACAGTACAGTACAGTACAGTACAGTACAGTCAAGAGTTCATTCAGGTAATGAACTCTTGGTACAGTACAGTACAGTACAGTGGATCTGTGCTCAACAATAGTGAACTTGTTTAGACGAGTAGATGTAACAACTCATGAGTATGACAAAGATAGGTTCAGATAAATTTTTATTAGCTAAACTACATATACAAGGTGTTGTTGCATGCGAGATAATTTGCACTGAGATAGTGTGAACCTGTCACACGGGATGCACGAGACTGACAAAGAGAGATAGTGTAAAGACACTTTCTCACCTGCCGTGAGTGCTACTTACGCGCTATGCTAGAAATGTGTTTACCACGAATTGCACAGAAAGTCAGAATATTCACACTGACATAGCGAGGAAAGATATGTGATGCAGTGGTATTGACAGAAATTTCTACTCAAAGAGGAGTTACACAAATTTATCACAAGCAACGTGTCACTTGCAATCCGCTAAAATAAACCTTATAGTCACATGTCAATCCCCAAGTGTATAATGGACTCACTAACCCGCCTCAACACAAAGCGACAAAACTGGTTCACTAAGTCATTGCATAATGTGGATATCACCAAAAAATTGGTGTATTACAGAACTTTGTCAATCGAGACCATATCTTCTCTTGAATGCAGGAGTTAAATTTGGGCAACTTACATGTACTTGGAGCACTTACAAGAATAAATATTTTCAAAGCTCTCACAACATAAGTTAAATACTGACAAAATACTGTTTCTGGATTTGATAATTTTGTGAGTAATCATTACTGTATCACTCACAGATTCATCAAGAGCTTGCTGGATGACATGAGGCAGGAGAGAGACCAGACATGGCGAGGAGAGGCACTCCAACTGATAGAGACTAACACCAGTACCAAGATCACCTGAACACAATAAGAAGTGTACATAGACAATAATAGGTACATGTATTTTACAGTTAGCTGATGTTATTAGCTTGCTGTGTCAAAGGAAAAGCATGTTTCAACTCTGTTTCAACTTGATTGAAAGTACTTCTTACATCAATAGGAAGTGCTTTCAATCAAGTACTGTAGCCTCGTATCCAGGCCTAAAGTTATTGCAGTGGAACCCCTCTTAGAGGACACCCCTCATCCCTCTATAATGGACACTTACTGAATTCCAAATATAACCCACATAATGTATAATAAACCCCTGACCAGAGGACACCCTCTCTATGGATGGTGTCCGCCTTAGAAAGGTTCCACTGTAGGTCTATATAAGGTCTGCTAAATCAGGCCTGGGTACGAGGCTATATGACTAGCAGTCAGTGTTCACAAGTGAGATGTAATAACAACAAGGTACTGATACTGTATGACAATCAAGTCATCAATCGGTCCTAATGAAGAAACCACACAAGTCATGGCTTATCCTCTGGTACTGCTATCACTCTCACTGGAAACTAAATTTCAATTGAGACACATTAAGTTTCTGGTAGCTTGAGGCAAATACCACAAAAATTTTCTCCAGAAATAATTCTAAATTCCGCTATTTATTTGTACTAGCACAATGCTGATTACCAGGAGCACAATAAAAGAGAAGAAAATGAGCTACTCAGCAGCTGAGTGCCTGAGTATAAAGTGAGGAAGAAGAAGGAGCATACAGCAAACTATGAATTGCTAGTTGCATTGTTCTCGGCAATTTGATGGATAGGATCTTGTTTTATGTGCTTCTGGTAATACTGGGCACTTCATCAAAATTACAGTAGCATTAACTGTCAACATCTACTTAAACTTAGACCTTAGATATTATATTCATCACCTGGTAGTAATAGTGATGGGCAGGAAAGGCTCACTACATACTTTGTACACTAAAAATTTTTCACAGTAACTTGCAAATTTCATTCAATTACGAAATCTACCTGTTTTGCCAAACACCTTTATACAGGGAAGCGTCCCAAAAATAAAACAGATTTAGGAGGAACATATTAAATTTACATTAAGGAAATTTTCTTGCAAGCTGTACAGCTCCATGTCAACTTGTGCTTAAAATTCTCATACACAGTAACACAGTCTGTCCAAAGACAACCACTACTGTACAGACGTATACTACTGTACATGGGAAATTATTTCTCCAATTACACAACTCATAATTATATAATATCTATGTACAAATGTACTTGAATTCCCACATAGTGAACTGTACATTCTCACCTGATAGTGAGATAGGATGAGTGAGAGGGACACAAATGGGTAGTCCTTTGCTACGATCCTCATCAGATACACACACTGACTTGCTGTGTGCTCGCTCCACTCCGATCAGATCCTCGAGAAATGAGCCCACAGTGGCTGCTTGCTGCTTGAGGCATGACACCTCCTGGTTATAGCAGCTAGTGAAGTAAGGAGAGTCCAGATTGAAACGAGGACGGAGAGATGCAAGAGAGAGAATGACCTGTGTGAGTGAGAGAGTGAGAGAGAGAGAGAGAGAGAGGGGGAGTAGATAACAGGAGTGAAAACAAAGTGTACTCAAAAAGACAATGGAACAAAGGCACAATACAGACATTGGAATGAATAATATTTCATGTAGAATATCTGCATCACTAAGTAACAACAAATTTGTCTTCAATAGAACTACACAGCAAAATTTTAAATCCAACAATATTAGGTACGTAACTAGACATTTGTAACCGAGGAGGCGCGGGCGCGATTTTTTGCAAATAACTAATTAATATTCATTGAATTACGTCATTTTGCTGCCTCGTAGCAGCGCCATTGCATGGCGCGTTCGCGGTACGTAGCCTGGATGGAGTGGAAAGCAAGATAGAGACATCTGTGTTAGGCAAAACAGCTGTACTAGGCAAGATATATACGTTCATAAAAATTTTGGTTGGGCAAAAGCGAGGAGGCAAGCGCCTCCTCTGCCTCACGGTAGTTACGCTACTGAATAATTATACATGATTATAGAGATCTTCAAAAAGTGTTGGTAGTACCTACAATACCTACCTGTGCTAGTATCTACAGTACCTACCTGTGCTAGTATCTACAGTACCTACCTGTGCTAGTATCTACAGTACCTACCTGTGCTAGTATCTACAGTACCTACCTGTGCTAGTATCTACAGTACCTACCTGTGCTAGTATCTACAGTACCTACCTGTGCTAGTACCTACAGTACCTACCTGTGCTAGTATCTACAGTACCTACCTGTGCTAGTATCTACAGTACCTACCTGTGCTAGTATCTACAGTACCTACCTGTGCTAGTACCTACAGTACCTACCTGTGCTAGTATCTACAGTACCTACCTGTTCTAGAACCTACAGTACCTACCTGTGCTAGTATCTACAGTACCTACCTGTGCTAGTATCTACAGTACCTACCTGTGCTAGTACCTACAGTACCTACTTGTGCTAGTACCTACAGTACCTACCTGTGCTAGTATCTACAGTACCTACCTGTGCTAGTATCTACAGTACCTACCTGTGCTAGTATCTACAGTACCTACCTGTGCTAGTATCTACAGTACTTACCTATGCTAGTACCTACAGTACCTACTGTGATATCTGGACATACCTAGACAGACTATCGTCTTCTAATCTCTACATGATCATATTGTTCTCAATCGACATGACTTGTATCATATTGTAGTCATTGTCCATTTAAGTTGGATGTCATTCTCAGTCTGTAGTTCATTGCTCTGCTCAATAATAATTTTGGTAGTCACTAGCTTGGGTCTAAAGATATTACATTTTTGGCGACGAGGATGGCTCTTCACGGAAGTATTGGAGAGTTCAACCCCAGTAAAGAAGACTGGAAGACTTATGTTTCTCGACTGAAGTTCTACTTCATAGCGAATGATGTCGAAGACCCTAGGAAGCAGAAGGCGATACTATTGAGCGTGGCTGGACCGGAGCTGTACAAACTCGCCAGCAGTCTCGTCTCACCTCTACAACCGCACCAAGTGGATCTTGACGAGCTTGTTCAACAACTGAATAAGCACTACGACCCAAAGAAGTCCATTTCAGTACACAGATTTAAATTCAACAGCCGAGTCCGTAAGCCAGGAGAGAGTGTCTCTACCTACATAGCCGAGCTCAAGAAGCTAGCATCACTTTGTGACTTTGACGGTGAAGTCTGGCTTCCACAGATGTTACGAGATAGACTCGTCTGTGGAATAGGTGACTCAAGAATGCAGCGACGCTTGTTGGCGGAGGAAGACTTGACGTTCGACAAAGCTCTCCAGCTAGTTCAAGCCATGGAATCAGCTGACCAAAGTGCGAGCGCACTGGAAAGGCCGACGTCAACCAAGTTACCTACCGGAAGTACCGCGGCGGCAAGCCCAAGCAAGTTGATACGCCGACTCGAAGCAAACCTCCAGATGGTCAGTGCTACCGTTGTGCGGGTGAACACAGTGCCGACAATTGCCGTTTCAAGAACGTCGACTGCAGATACTGTGGAAAACGTGGACATATAGCTCGTGCCTGCAGAATGAGACTACAGAGGAAGCAGCAACCACGCAAGTCTCAACCGGAGCCTACTCATCATGTTTCAAATACTACTCCTGAAGAATCCAATGAACTACCTCCTGACTATGCTATGTTTCAGCTATCAGTGGGGAGAAGCGACCCTATTCGAGTGACTGTCACAGCTAACGACAGGAGCCTACCTATGGAACTGGATACTGGTGCAGCCTTGTCAGTCATCAGCCATTCGACTTATCTGTCTACCTGGTCAGAGGAGGAGCGACCTGTATTGGAACCCTCACATGTTCAGCTCAGCACATATTCTGGTGAGGTACTCACTATTCGTGGTGCAATTGACGTACAAGTAAAATATCAAAGTCAGCAGTGTCAGTTGTCCTTGCAGGTTGTTGATACAAGTGGACCTACTCTCCTTGGGCGAGATTGGTTAAAGCATCTAGTCCTGGACTGGCACCAGATTTCGACTCTGGAGGATTTTGCCACCAAGAAGTTGTCTAAGATACTAGAGGACTATGCTGATGTCTTCAAAAATGAGTTAGGGTCCATTCGTGATGTTAAGGTTCACATCCACGTCAAGAAGGATGCTCAACCTCACTATATGTTCGTCCCAGACCAGTGCCGTATGCTTTCCGAGAGAAGGTGGATACTGAACTCAAACGACTTCAAGATGCTGGTGTCATCGAACCAGTTCCATTTGCTGATTGGGCAGCCCCTGTGGTCCCTGTGTTGAAGCGTGATAACTCGATCAGACTCTGTGGAGACTACAAACTTACCGTTAACCAAGAAGCAACCCCAGACATCTACCCCTTACCAGGTGTGGAGGGCATCCTAGCCACAATGGCAGAAGGAGAATGGTATTCGAAGCTCGACTTAGCTCATGCTTATAATCAACTTCACCTCGACGATGAGTCAAAGAAGTACACCACCATCACTACCACTCAAGGGTTATTTCAATATAATCGTTTACCATTTGGTATTTCTTGTGCACTTGCAGTTTTCCAGAGAACCATGGAGAACTTGCTAAAGGGTATTCCAGGAGTCTGTGTCTACCTTGATGACATTCTCATCACAGGAAAATCAGCATCCGAGCACTTAGAGAATCTGGAAACCGTATTGAACAGACTACAATCGTCTGGAATGCGACTCAAGAAGGAGAAGTGTCAGTTTATGCTTCAAGAAGTCGACTATCTTGGTCACAAGTTGTCAAGAGAAGGGCTGAAGCCATCTTCTGAGAAGATCAAGGCTCTCAAAGAAGCACCTACTCCAAAAGATGTGACACAGCTCAAGTCGTTCTTGGGGCTGGTAAACTATTATAGCAGATTTCTGCCAAATCTCTCGACCATACTAGCACCCTTGTATGCATTGTTGCATAAAGTAACAGCTTGGCATTGGGGCCCTGAGCAGCAAAAAGCCTTTGAATTTGTCAAAAATGCTCTTACTTCTGATTCAGTTCTCTCTCACTACAGTATTCACAAAGAGCTACTGCTGAGCTGTGATGCATCGCCGTATGGCCTTGGTGCCGTCTTGTCTCACAAGATGGACGATGGAACAGAGAAACCCTTTGCATTCGCATCAAGATCGCTGTCTACTGCAGAGAGAAAGTATGCCCAGTTGGACAAAGAAGCTCTGGCGATCATATTCGGTGTTACCAAATTCCGACAATACCTGTTAGGAAGACGGTTTGTGATTCACTCTGACCACAAGCCATTGATGTACATTTTTGGGGAAAACCGAGGAGTTCCGAGCATGGCCTCCTCTCGCATTCAGCGTTGGGCTCTCACACTTGGTGCCTATTCTTTCTCTGTTACCCACAGGCCTGGGAAAGAAAACAGTAATGCTGATGGACTAAGTCGTCTACCACTTCCAGACCTACCTACCAACGTACCACCACCGCAAGACACCGTTCTTCTACTGGAGAGTATCCAAACATCTCTAGTCACTGCAGCCCAGATCAAGAAGTGGACTGCCCGAGACCCGATCCTATCGAAGGTTCTCAACTACGTCTTGCAGGGTTGGCCGTCAAAACCTGACAGTGATGAGTTGCGACCATTCTTTCACAGAAAAGAAGAATTGAGCATTGAAGATGGTTGCATTTTGTGGGGTCACAGAGTAGTGATACCACCGCCTGGCAGAGAGAAGATAGTTGAACTTCTTCATGAATCACACCCTGGAATGACAAGAATCAAGGGAATCGCCAGAAGTTACGTCTGGTGGCCAGGAATCGATGATGTACTAGAAAAGAAAGTCCGTCATTGTCAGAGCTGTCAAGAGCATCAAAGACTACCATCTAAAGCCCCTCTCCATCCATGGGAATTTCCTGAACGTCCTTGGTCAAGACTCCACATTGACTTCGCCGGACCGTTCCTTAACAAGCAGTTCCTGTTGGTAGTTGACGCCCATTCTAAGTGGATAGAAGTGTTTATTGTGCCTACTACCAGTTCTCAAGCAGCTATCAACAAACTGCGTCCACTGTTTGCTACCCATGGGTTACCTGAATTATTAGTCTCAGATAATGGAGCAGCTTTCACCAGTGACGAGTTCAGCGTGTTCACAAAAAAAAATGGAATTCGTCACACCACATCAGCACCATACCATCCTTCTACTAATGGTCTCGTCAAACGAGCTGTTCAGACTTTTAAACAAGCGATGAGGAAGTCCAATGAGCCACTGGATATCAGAATGGCCAAGTTTCTATTCACCTATCGCCTCACTCCTCATCCTGCGACTGGTGTTGCTCCCTCTGAACTTCTACTGTCACGCCGACCTCGCTCTCTTCTTGACCTGGTGAAACCAGATGTGTCATCAAAAGTGCGCCTCCATCAGGAAAGACAGAAACTCTCTCATGATCAGAAAGTCAGATCTCGTCGTTTTGACAAGGGTGACGAAGTACTTGCTAAGAACTTTGGTCGTGGTGAGCAGTGGTTAAAAGGTCGTGTTGTCCAGTGCAGAGGCCCACTATCTTACAGAGTGTTTCTGGAGGAAGGTCGTTCTGTTCGCAGACACCAAGATCACTTGCAGCCTTTCCATACTCCAATTGTTGATGATCTGGTTGTACCCTCTGTCAAAGCTGAAGCTGATTCACCTGCAATATCTCCTACTCCAGTTTCTCCAGCTCCAGCGTCACCACCTCCAGTTTCCCCATCACCTCCTGCACCTGCAGCCCTTGATTCTAATCCTGCAGTCCCTGACGAGAGACAGTCACCAATTATTCCTCGCCGTTCAAATCGTTCTCGTCGACCACCAGATTGGTTTTGTCTAGAAGGGAGAAATATGTGATATCTGGACATACCTAGACAGACTATCGTCTTCTAATCTCTACATGATCATATTGTTCTCAATCGACATGACTTGTATCATATTGTAGTCATTGTCCATTTAAGTTGGATGTCATTCTCAGTCTGTAGTTCATTGCTCTGCTCAATAATAATTTTGGTAGTCACTAGCTTGGGTCTAAAGATATTACACCTACCTGTGCTAGTATCTACAGTACCTACCTGTGCTAGTATCTACAGTACCTACCTGTGCTAGTATCTACAGTACCTACCTGTGCTAGTATCTACAGTACCTACCTGTGCTAGTACCTACAGTACCTACCTGTGCTAGTATCTACAGTACCTACCTGTGCTAGTTTGGTCTTCTCCACTTTGTCGTAAATACTGTGATAGGCATCAAGATAACGGTTGATCACCTGAATAAGAAAAGGATTTTGGATTTACATAGCACATGCACGATCTTCTAACCTTCATCTTCTGTTCTTGGAAAGAGACCTCACAGTTCCATAGGTCCAGTAGTATAGCAAACATGTCCGTTAGTTTGTTAGACGAGGAAGAATCACCACTAGAGGTGTCCTGGAGAGAAAGTTAAATTTCTTGTAAACACACTGTAGCTTATATAAACTGTGTTCATAGTCACTGGGATCAAGATAATTTCTTACGGCCAACAGCAAACTGCAATTGCCTACACAGATCATTGCATTGCAAGGTTTGAACTACATGTACTTATCAACAAAGAGTGTCGCCGTGGCTACAGTGTACACCCTGTTACCGTAATGTTCTTATCAGCAGTTAGGAAGGCATGGCCGTAGTACTCGACACAAGGCTAAGGCTCTTCTGACACAAGGCCCTTTTGACACAAGACCCTTCCGACACAAGGATCTTCCAACTTAGTGGTGTCTTTTGAAGAATACAAATGCAAAACCAAGCATCAGGAAGCTTTTTGTGGCGTTTTTAATCAGTAAGACAGTAAACAGCTGTGTTGTTTTGACGACACACACATACCAACCAACTGACGAACCAAAACGCTTAACCCTACCATGCCTACGTGTCTCTAGTAAATATTCCAGATGCCATGAGGTAGGGTGAGCCCTTTGAAATTGAGTATTACTATAAAAATTAATTGAATTAACATTCTGTAGTAATTCTAAAAATAGAATAAACAAGTTGTTTCAAAATTAGTAGTTGTAAAACCCGATGCAGTAACCACAGAGAAGGAGCAATGATTCAATTCGACTACAGCATAGATGTCACAGGAACAATTGAAGAGAGTGATTGTGTGAAAGCGTTCATAAAAGGAAACAAACAAGATGCTGAGAGATTGCTACCACTAATAGAACAACCAGCTGAATTAACAACACATTTTTCACCAGATGTAAGATATGCTGAACTGGTTACTCTGCTACACCTGGCAGCTTACCATGGCTTGATGGATATCATTATTGACCTAATAACAAAGTACAAGTGTGACACCAACTGTAAGGATGACTATGGACGCACTCCACTACACTATGCTGTCATCAACAATCGCCTGGAGGTGGTGAAGATACTCAACAGATATAAACAACATGATTCAATCAATAGTCAAAACAATAATGGTAATACACCACTTCATTATGCATGTCGCAATGGTCACCTTGATATTGCCCAGTATCTCATTAGTGAGGCACACTGTGATCCATCATGTGAGAACACTGATGGTGATACACCACTTCACATTGCTTGTCGCAACGACCGCCTCCACATAGTGCAATACCTACTATCCACTGGTAAAGTGAACCCATTTGCTAAGAATAACGAAGGCAGGATACCATTGTATGCTGTTGAAATTAACTCGAGAATTTTCAAGTTACCTATGCTACACCTGGCAGCTCACCATGGCTGGATGGATATCATTATTGACCTAATAACAAAGTACAAGTGTGACACCAACTGTAAGGATGGCTATGGACGTACTCCACTTCACTTTGCTTGCAATAATGGTTACCTAAACATTACTCAGTATCTCATCAGTGAAGCACACTGCAACCCATCATGTGAGAACAATGATGGTGATACACCACTTCACTTCGCTTGTCAATATGGGCACAACCACATTGTACAATACCTACTATCCACTGGTAAAGTGGACCCATTTGCTAAGAACAACGAATGCAGGATACCATTGTATACTGTTAAAATGAACCGGACAAATTACCACCAGTTACCTATGCTACACCTGGCAGCTCACCATGGCTGGATGGATATCATTATTGACCTAATAACAAAGTACAAGTGTGACACCAACTGTAAGGATGACTATGGACGTACTCCACTACACTACGCTGTATGTAACAATCACCTGGAGGTGGTAAGGTACTTCATCAATGAACAACATTGCGATCCGATGAATAAAGACCAATTAAACGATACACCACTTCACCTTGCTTGTCAAAGTGGTCACATCCAAATTGTACGATACTTACTTTCCACTGGTAAAGTAGATCTACTGGCTAAGAATAAGTTTGGCATGACTCCAGTTGACGAAGCTAGTAACAGTTATGATCTACTGAAACTATTTCGGTCATTTCCGCAATGCAAAAGAGACTTTCCAGTGCACACATACACAAAACTCATTCTAACTGGATACAGTGGAGCTGGCAAGACCACCATATCTCAACTCATTCGTCTCTTAGCTAACAAAGCTAGTGGCTTCTTCTCTGTGTTATCATCAGGTCGTGTTACTAATGTAGAATGCCTCACTGCTGGAATCATACCTCTACATGTTGAGAGCAAGGTCAACAAGCTTGGTAACATGGTAATATATGATTTCGCTGGACAACAAGAGTACTACTCTAGTCATGCTGCTGTACTGGAACGCATCATGAAAAATTCTGCAGCTATTTTTCTTTGTATTGTAGACCTGAGCCAGCATATGGACAAGATCAGTGAGTCTATACACTACTGGATTAGTTTCATAGAGAATGCCTGCAGCTCAGCTCAGGGATCATCACACGTCATCATTGTTGGCAGCCATGCTGACCTGGTCAAATCATCACAAGAGCTAAAGGAGAAGAGCTCACTAGTGGAGAATATTGCAAAGAGCAGAGTGAAACAGCAGTTGATGCATGGAGGATTTGAAAGAATGGACTGTCGACTGTCGAAAACTAAAGAAGCACGTCACTTCCGCTCTCTCCTCTCGACCAGTCAACAAGCTATACTATCATCCCAGCCCAGCATGAACTTGTACTGCCATGTGTTGTATGCTTTTCTCCGTACAAAACTCAGAAGAGCCAGCTGCACACTGCAAGAGCTGACCACTGCCCTCATTTCAGAAAATGATTACTCTTACAAATCATCTTTACTCACAGAGTCTCTGACCTCTCTTAATGACAAAGGCCTCATCTTGTTTCTACAAAACCAGGAGCATCCAGAGTCTAGCTGGGTGGTGGTGGAGAAAGAGGCCTTGCTCAGAGAGGTCAATGGAACACTATTTGCTCCTTGTCATTTCAAGCAGTATCGTCAAGTTGCCAGTAACACTGGTATAGTGCCCATTGCGACCCTTGAGGAGTTGTTCCCACAGTACAGCTCAGAGATGCTGGTGGGCTGTCTCGAGAGTATGGAATTCTGTCATCCAGTGGATATGGCTACACTTCAAGCCACTAACCTCAAAGCTACTTTATCGTTCCCTCTAACAGGAGCTAACTATCTCTTCTTCCCAAGTCTTGTTAAAGAGCATCGACCTGACGACCTCCCCTCTCCAAGGTTTGGCTGGTGTCTGGGGTGCAGTGACCCTCATCAATATTTCAGTAATCGCTTCCTACATGTTCTTCTCCTTCGACTTGCATTCACATTTCCTCTGGCAAGTGAGTACCGTTCACTCTCTCCCCCTCTGCATGGTCTCGAGCGAAAGTGTAAGGTGTGGAGAAATGGAATCTGCTGGAAGAGTGTATCTGCAGTGTCTATTTACTCTATTATTGTAGAGATTGTAGACCTCAATCGTTGGGTCATTGTGCTGGTGTCTGAGAAGACCAGAGAAGCAGCACAGACCTGCAGCAGTGTCATCAGGATGGTCCTCGACCTCCAACACCAGCTGTGTAGTGCTGTGAGCACATGTGAATGTCTCATCTCTCCCTCTCTACTCGGCCACTATCCCTTTGATGCCTTGCTTGATACTAATCTATTTACCATGCGTGATGTAGCTAAGTCAATGCTTCTTCATTATGGCCATGTATTGGATCGGAAAGAAGGACAAAATGAGCTTGTTACAAAAGATGCTTTATCATGGGAGCCTTACTACCTCATGCAACCCTCCTCTGTGTGCCAGCTCTTTAACCAAACCATGGCTAGCCAGCCTGTTCCTGATTCCCTCCTCCAGGAGGTACTCAGGTACTACCAGCTACCCCACCAGAAGCTACAAGACAACAGTGAGCTCAAGGAGTGGGTCAACAAGCACAGCATATTTGCTGGTAGAAACCCTCTGGTGAGTTGCAGTGTGTGGATTGCACTGTAGCATGTGATGGTATGCTTCTATGATGTATACAGGAGGTGGCTGAGCTAAAGGAGGAGGATATCATCAGTCACACAGCTACTGATGCACAGCTACCCACAGCTACTGATACACAGCTACCCACAGCTACTGATGCACAGCTACCCACAGCTACTGATGCACAGCTACCCACAGCTACTGATGCACAGCTACCCACAGCTACTGATGCACAGCTACCCACAGCTACTGATACACAGCTACCCACAGCTACTGATACACAGCTACCCACAGCTACTGATACACAGCTACCCACAGCTACTGATGCACAGCTACCCACAGCTACTGATGCACAGCTACCCACAGCTACTGATACACAGCTACCCACAGCTACTGATACACAGCTACCCACAGCTACTGATGCACAGCTACCCACAGCTACTGATACACAGCTACCCACAGCTGCTGCTGGTGTTTGTGGTGACATCTCTAGAACACTCAGTGAGTTACAATGATGGGAGAGTGTCCCTGTTATTATGTACTCGTTACAGCTGAGAATGACCTGTGTGATGTGTTGGCTGTGATTCGTGATCTCAATGACTGGAAGGACCTTGGACTACAACTAGGCCTTCTCTACTCAACACTGACTGATATCGAGACCTATCGACGAGGCAAACCTAGTGAATGCAGGATAGACATGCTCTCAGCATGGCTGCGGCAACAAGACAATGTCTCACAGAAGGGAGTCCCTTCATGGAGTGTGTTGAGAGCTAAACTGCAGAGTATAGGAGAGCATGAGACAGCTGACAGGATCCACAGCAACTGATGGTGAGTTGTGACTAGTACATCATTGTAAGTGTGTCATCTCTCTTATACAGGGACAGGAGGATGAAGGAGCTATCTCATTATTGTTTAGGACAAGTTTCAATTTTGTATTCAATTTCATTATTTGCGTTATAAATTTCAGTACTGTTTATTACATTCTCTTTCTCAACAAAATCTTCACTTTGATATCTAACTTCTCTATGCCATACAAAAAGTGACAACCAATCATCATGATAAACAGTGAAATGGTCACTGTGTAATACAGTCACCTCTCTAATACAGCCACATGCTTAAGTCCCAACTGATAACTTGCAATGAGTTTCAACCTCAATAATGCAGCCGCCTGCCCATTAGGTCAATTTTTACTGGCCCAAGGGACAGGATTAGCCAGGTTTCACTATACCTTCATTATGCCTCGGTGGGCGGAGCCACGAGGCATACAGTAGTCGTGTTGTGTGTGTGTGTATCTGTCCGTTGCCGGCATAGCGCATCGCACGCTAAAAACTAAGTGCTGATATCAGCAACACAGGTAGAAATCGCTATTTGCTCGGAACTGTATTGATAAATTGTTGGTTCTAAAGCTCCGTTCGTGAGTTATGGCGTGAGATGCTTACCTCGATGGCTGTTCCCGGCTATCTGGACTCCTCTAAAGACAAAACAGTTTACAGCTGACTGCCTTACAGCTAGTGAGTTCGTTTGTACTAGAAAACAGCTTGGTAGGTTCAGCGAAATTCTCTCGAAGGCCTACAGCTCGAGCTTGAGCTCGCCGGCTTGAGCTACAGTAGTTGCTGATGATCTAGAGTTCTCCGTAGACACAGTTGACTGCCTAGAAACTGATAAGTCACAGGATAGCAGAGTATTTCTAAAGAAATTGTGTAAGCAAGGTATGGACGCTATCTCGCTCGTGTATGTGCTGGGCTGTGCCGTCGAATTGAACTTTATAGACACGCCCAGTTGAATTAGTGGTCAGCACTGATTGGCTTCTGATTGCATAACTATTGTACTGCATTGTGATTGCTGTACAGAAAGGCAAAACAGCTGCAGTTTGTTGCTGTGTATGTGAAATGGTTATTCCACCGAGGCATCTGCACCTTTGGTGCTTCATTATAGCCAGCAATTTGTCAAGCTTCAGCGTAACTCGCCTTTGCCAACTAACACAGCTATCGAGAATGCACCGTTCACTGTATTTCAAGGCACAAGTCCATTTTTCGAAGCCAGCAAGCTGATCTTCAGCCCTTCTTTACATGAACCACAATGTTCTTCGCCAGTTTTCCTCATGATCACCAGTTCGTCCATCTCTCAGTAGAGTTGCTAGATCATTTTTGCTTGTCTGGGGATTCTAGCATGCACATTTTGGCTCGATACTAGCTTTGTCGTAGTCATAACAGCTGTTGCAGTTGCAATCTTATGCTCCAATGGAGCGACAACAAGCTACTGCACGACAATGGCATGATAACGAATAAATTATAATGGACATATCCGGAGAAATTAACGTCAATCTTGTAAATTTCATCGTAGGGTCTTATATAAAAATTGGTGTAGTTATGAACTTGAACATACACATACATGTGAGGTGGGGAGAGTTAAAATTTATCAAAAAAGGATTACCATTATTTCACCCGAGGCACTCAAAATTTTCCTACCGTACAATACAGGTAAATAATGCACCAAGAGAGTCAGATAAAACCATCGTCTCTGTATAGTGGGTAGTCTAACTTAAAAAGCTGCTAAATATAAGATAGGAGGAAGATACTCAACACACTATACATGAACCTGATGTGTGTTATATCAGCAAACACTCACAAACCTGATCATTAGTTGCTTGGTTCTTCTTGAGGGACTCCATCTGTATATAGTATGATCCGATGGTCAGTAGCTCTTCCTCAAGAGCCGTGAGTCGTGACCTTGCGATGTCGTACAGTATGACCTTCCCCTCCTGGTCCCACACCTGTATAGCACACCCTCCTCCCACTCCATTACTGGTCTCTTCTGTGTAGACATAGTAGTCGTCATGGTTCTCCACTTCAAAATAGCTCATGAAGTCAGCTTCATTTAGCCTGAGACAGTAAAAAAAATTCAAAACTGCTGAGGGACTATGGACTAAATCATAGCGTCACCAAGGGCGTATAGAGAGAAGAGGGCATGCAACGCATACAAACATCGAAATCTTTATTGTTACTAACATTAGACTTTACGCCCACGCGGATGTGACATCACGCAAGGTTCATTAAACGTGGACGCGTCATACAGCGTACTTGACTAGGCGTGTCGAAGCGTGCTCCATGGAAAACTAGCTGACAAAATCTACAATCGACATGAAGCTGTGGATACTGGTGGTTGCATGCCAACCATGTCGCGTATCACTGATGGCATTGGCTGAGACGCAGGAAAAACGAAACTGCTGTCTATCGTTGGCGCTGTCGCTTCCTCATGCTTCCTGCTGATCGGCTGCACGGTATTTTACCAGCAACAGGTGTCAAGCAGTATCGGACTGAGGCGAAGTCACGGTCTTTCTCCGCTTTGACTGGCATGGCTGTGATCCGCGTGCGCAGCATGGTATTGTGCAGTGTTCTTCAGCTTGGTCTGCCATTACTTTGTGTTGTGACGTCAGTTTCCGTTTACCCTCCGTATACCATAACAATAATTGATAACGGAAAGTGCTATTCTTAGTAACAATAAAGATTTCGATGTTTTCACGGATAGTATTGCGTTGCATGCCCTCTTCTCTCTATACGCCCTTGGCGTCACTTAAATGCTTTCATCAAATATGCATGTACTTACAACATACTTTAGCATTGTAAGAAGTCTAAAATCTATTTTTTGTGCATTTACAGTGCTTTTAATCTAGAGGAGCCACTTTTTTGTGGTTTTGTTAACAATAATTCTTTTTATCACAAAATTGTAACTGTAGCTTCTATAACACTAAAACTTGTTCATAGCTTTCACATATCATTCTACAGTGTGTGTGCAAGCTCTGAAGAGTGTCCATGGGATGCTTCGAAAGTTAGAAAGGATCAAGTGACAGGTGGTAGAATATGCCAAGTAGCCAAAGTTTTTAAGCCAGGAAAAGTGCATTTGGCTGAGTTAAGAACAGTGACTTTGCAACCAGCTCGCACAATGGTTCATCTTTCACCACAGCAAGTTTGGAAGCTTAACTCACTTGCATAACATTTTTCAAGCCAGAAATGCTACCAAACTGGTGTTTTTGTGGTGCAAAATGTGTTAAGGCTGGCATTTGCGCATTTTTGAGATTTAAGAACCAAGACTTGTGCAATGGATAGTCAGATGGCTTAGTTTTTCACTGGCGTTGGAATTATCTGTGTAGCTCAAAGCATGCGTGCAAGCGATCGTTGAGAAGTGGCAGCACTCCAAAGCGCTTCGTTTCTCTATCGCGTTAATGAGATTCATCTATAAAAAGTTGTTATCGATGACGCGTTTCCGTTGGTGCAGGGCCGTTCTTGCTGACCGCCTTCAAGATGGCTACTGATTGATAGTCGTGTTTCAGCTTCGTTCTCGCTCAATTGCAGTATTAGCTGATCAAAAGTTGATAACGCTATAAAACTGCAATTGAGCGAGAACGAAGCTGAAACACGACTATCAATCAGTAGCCATCTTGAAGGCGGTCAGCAAGAACGGCCCTGCACCAACAGAAACGCGTCATCGATAACAACTTTTTATAGATGAATCTCATTAACGCGATAGAGAAACGAAGCGCTTTGAAGTGCTGCCACTTCTCAACGATCGCTTGCACGCATGCTTTGAGCTACACAGATAATTCCAACGCCAGTGAAAAACTAAGCCATCTGACTATCCATTGCACAAGTCTTGGTTCTTAACTCTCAAAAATGCGAAAATGCCAGCCTTAACACATTTTGCACCACAAAAACACCAGTTTGGTAGCATTTCTGGCTTGAAAAATGTTATGCAAGTGAGTTAAGCTTCCAAACTTGCTGTGGTGAAAGATGAACCATTGTGCGAGCTGGTTGCAAAGTCACTGTTCTTAAGTCAGCCAAATGCACTTTTCCTGGCTTAAAAACTTTCGCTACTTGGCATATTCTACCACCTGTCACTTGATCCTTTCTAACTTTCGAAGCATCCCATGGACACTCTTCAGAGCTTGCACACACACTGTAGAATGATATGTGAAAGCTATGAGCAAGTTTTAGTGTTATAGAAGCTACAGTTACAATTTTGTGATAAAAAGAACTATTGTTAACAAAACCACAAAAAAGTGGCTCCTCTAGATCAGGAGCGCATATAAACAAGGAAGCATGTAACTCTGTAAACGGCGAAATCCTAACATGGCGGCTGTTCTAAAAATAATAGTTTCCATATAAGAAGTATAATCCATATAAGGTCTATAATTTCAACCGCGCCACCACCCGGTATATTATTAATAACGGGCGTGTACTAGTTATTACATCCGCAAACGTCACATTTATACTTTATATGGAAGTAACTAAAAATAGCAAGTCAGCCATATTAGGATTTCGCTGTTATATGGGGTAGTGTTCAGAGTTACATGCTCCCTTGTTTATATGCGCTCCTGTCTAGATTAAAAGCACTGTAATCTTTGTGCCTTAGACTGGTCTCAGGACCATTTCAAACTTTCGTCCCTACCGTATAATGCCCATTGAAATTGCTTTCTTGATGAACTGCTTTAGGCCTTGGGATTAAATAATCCCAGTGAAAATGTTTCAATGATTGCGACACAATGGAATTTCCGACAATAATGCATGCAATTAGAAACTGAGCAATGATTTATTGTACACAACAACAGTGAAACTTGACATGAAAAGTGATAAATATACCAGGGCAGTGATACTGAGCAAATTTAAATTCTGTGTTTCTGCCTCTATAGTATCATTTTCTAAGCTCATGGCTGACTCTGAAGTATCGCAAGCCTTGTTGTCAATGGTGAAGATCACCTAACGCCTGCTGTAGTAAGAAGATACTGTTGCTACTGATGTGGAACGTTTTGTTTAACCTATCATAGAGTGCACTACCAATTTACAACATCAATGTTATGGCTTTTGCATTTTCATTTGCTCCATTTATTGGCTGGCTTGCTGACGTTAGACTTGGAAGGTATGATATTACACGATTTGGCTCTACTCTATCATTATCAGTCAGTTTCTTTTACTACTTTGCGGTACTCAATGCTTCTACACTGAGTACTGTTTTAATGTCAATATCAATTGTTGTATTTAGGTTTGGCAACACATGTTATTCAGCAGCCATGCTTCTCTTTATAATACGGTCACCCTTGGGTAAGTGAACATTGGCAGATAGCTGCATCACAGGGTGCAAAACTCATAGTTGGAACTCTAGCATTAGAGGTATCCGTATAACACAGGTGACCGTTAGCTCAGTACACTATATTCACATAAAGTCCCAGTAGATACTATTATTATGTATTTCAGGCCCGGCGGAAGCAAATTTTCATTGGACTTGGCAGCTCATTAATATTCATTGCATACGACTCCGCCTCTTTGCAATTTGTTCGATGCTTTGGTAGCGTGTGACGAGAGTCTCTGTCTACGAAACAAGTTTATACTAACTCGTAGAGCGACAATGGCCACAGTTTAGCTCGTGGCAACGTAAGGAAAGTGCTTTCGTATAATTGTGGTCCAAAATTATTGGTCCGGCACGTGCCGGGTCTGCCCTGTTGGGTGCGCTGCCAGAAACACTGTTTTTATACCAACATTGAACCAGTAGACTAAATAAGAAGACTGAATGTTTGCACAGCCTCAATCCCAGTAATGAACCATAGTTTACTCACCTTGCTACCTGACACCAGCCGTGTAGAGGACTCATCAAACACGAGACTAGTCACGGCTGACTTGTGACCACTAAAAGTGTGAAAGAAGACAATGTTGACTCTCACCAAACCATCGTATCACCTGAGCATCACTTGACAATCACATGATTCAACGTCCCACAGTCGTACGGAACCGTCCTCGTACCCAGCTGCCAGTACAGGGTTGGGTCCAGTTCCAAAACTTAATGATGTCACTTCAGACTTGCCTCCTGATAGTATACCAATCTACAGAGAAAAAGAACACATTTTATTTACACCACAGTGATATCTTAAAACTTTAACCTTTTCTCCTCTCTTCAGATCCCACAAAATGACGCTTTCCAGGGCAGGAGCAGCAGCCACGACCCTCCTTTTCTTCTTGTCATATCCTCTGCTGCATTCTATCAGCAGCGCACCAGTCTGACGACTGCACACGACGCCGAAAACAGCGCCTTGCTCGTAACGAAGATACTGCTTCTTCTTCGGCATGGCGGGCAACATTAACACGTGGTGAGAGGGGAGGTGCCTCGGGAGCCCACGTGGACGCAATTTTGCTATGTAAGCATTGTTGCTAGGTTAAGGTTCCAGGCTCTAGCTCCACCCTAGGACCGCCCAGCAGTTAGTAAAGTCGCTAGATGGTGAGCCAGAAAAAACAGCACGCAAATTGAGCCGTTTCTCTAGTTCGGCGTGTAGTCCCTTAAGGTGGCGGTACCCTATTTAGTGCGTACAACATTGCGCATATAATGCGCACTATGAATATCATCATGTCATGTATGTACTAATACAGCTGTGGTTGGCTCGCGGTTTACTGGAGACTCGGTACTGGTGGACTTTTTCTGCGTCAAAGTTTTCAATCAGCTCTATTCAGCGGACGGTGTGACCAGGTTTTCTCGGTTCTACAAAGGCATGGGCAGGGCCAGTGACTAAAAATATTGTCGAAAAAGAAGTAGTTTGAGATTTATGGCTCGAAGAAGGCGCGGGATCGCCCTTGAGTTTTAACATATCGTGTCATTTCTCGGCGCTAGCTTATCAGGACATCTGCAGACTAGGAATGGCCCTCCGCTGGATGCAGAACCATCGATTGGCGGTGTTTTTTCGTGTTTCTCTGGCAAGGCTGGGACAAAAGTTGACGCAGAAACTCGAAAAATTCATGATGTGCTTTGTGGTCGCTGCTGCCTAGCCACTTTACTTCTGAACTTAGCTTTAAGATTGCTGCAGAAGAACAGTCCTTGGCGGCTCTGTTACTTGTCTTTGCGCCATTGTAGCGCGTTTCGTCTTGATACAGTGTTCGCATAATATTTTGCTTGTAACTCATGAATAATTAATGAGCAAACGTGTACCGCCACCTTAAGGTGGCGGGTTACAAAATTTATGAATATTAATGAGAAAAAACTGTTTTCGCTTGGAACTCTGACAGAAATAAGCAATCAGCACAAAAGTCGCTGTAAGGCATCGTAGTAAGTGTCCTCGCATAACCAATGACTCTTGAGGAAATAAGCAAAGAGCTGAGTCGACACAATCCTAGGTAACACAGCAGCTATTTTTCCCACAAGATTACGCGACGTGTAGCGTTAGCTAGTCTACGAAAAATGGTTTATATTCGAGCAAATACAACCTTTGAGTGAATGATGGAGTGTCTTCTCGCTATCTTTCTTGAATCAAGATTTTATTGTCGCTAAAAGGAAAGAGTGCGCCAGTGACCTGCGTTTGAGGCATCAGCGTTGCTTCTACAATAGCAAATTTTCGAAAAAGGCCCCACCATTCACTCCGAATGTTACTTATGTACATGTAGATACTAGTCAGTGAACGCAGCTCTCGACACAGCTTCCAAAATCTTGTGGGAAAAATCCGAGTTCATTTCTGCCATTGCTGTGTATTGTTCTCAGCGAGCTCCACCCCTTTTGTCGTGAATATCATTATTTGCACACGTTGAAGAGATGAATATCATTATTTGCACCACTTGATGATGTCATGGTTGCCTGAAAAAAACACTCGTAGCATTGCGCATATTCAGGGCCGGCGGACGAAATTTTACCACGCCCACTAATAATTATTAATTATTATTTTTAATAATTATTATTATTTTTATTTTTACCTACTCGTTACATCATGTACCTGTCTTAATAACATTTTGGTCATCATAATTATTGCGTATGCACCATGCTACGCAATGCTATTGCGTAGACCATGCTATTGCGTAGGCCATGCTTTTAACTGTCCACGTGGTGGTTTTCAAATTCTTCGCCACAATGAAGTCAGAGATATTACAGCTTCACTCATGAAGGAGGTCTGTCATAACGTTACAATCGAACCTGTTCTCCAACCTTTATCTGGAGAAACACTCTACCCTCGTTCTGCCATTGTGGATGACAACGCTCGATCTGACGTTAGAGCTGAAGGATTCTGGGACTGTAGACAGCAGCAAGCTTTTTTCGATGTTAAAGTTTTTAATCCAAGTGCAGCATCCTACCGTAACAAATCGCTTCAGTCCTGTTTTCGTCGGTTAGAGGCTGGGAAAAGACGTGAGTATCAAGACAGGATAATCAACGTAGAACACGGCTCCTTCTCACCTTTAATCTTTTCAACCTCCGGCAGTATGGGCCCCTCAGCTTCTGTTGTCTTTCGTAGACTTGCTTCTCTCGTCTCTACAAAGCGTGATGAACTGTACAGCAAAACAATCCTGTTCATCAGATGTCAAGTATGTTTTGCTCTTCTTCGTTCTGCCGTACGCTGTTTACGAGGCTCCAGATCTACCTACAAGCCAGACATTGCCAACACCAATATCGATCTTGCCCTAACGGAAGGGCAGGTAACCTACTAAACTATTTTGTTCTCTTTTTTTTTCTTTTTTCACTGTACTATCATTGACTAATTTTTCATTGCACTATCATTTTCTTATTTATAATCAGATCGGTTTTAAGTCCTACCATAAAAGCGTGGGCACTTTATTCCCCCCCCCAAAAAAAATAATTATTGCGTATGCGATGGAATTTTGCCGTGGTTGCCACGATCAAACTGAATACAGCTGAAAACAGCGTCTAAACTAGTTTTTACAGCTGGGGTTGTGACAGTAAAGACAGTATAGACATGTGTGTTTATCATAATCGTTATGAATCGAATTATTTTGAATGAATCTAATTAATTTGTTGTGAATAATTATAATTAGCTACTCAGAAATGTTGGTAGGGCAGCTGCCTACCCTGCCTACCCCGTTCCGCCGGCCCTGATAATATTGGTTTGTCTGAACAAAGCGCTGCATATCCAGTTAGAGCAAAGACTGTGCTTCGTCTTTAGCAAAAACGGTGGCTAGGCGCGCTACCATAGTGCGTTACGAAGTGCGCGAAGTAACGAGCAGCTTCGTCAACTAAGAAATCGAAAATCTCGTTGTGGGCACTCTGTAGCACGACTAGACTTGGCATGCAGCTAGACAGCTTAGTTATCT